>CM061153.1:20678907-20846407 GCA_030710495.1 Labroides dimidiatus | reverse complement strand
CACCATTTTGAAAGTCGTGAGTTTTTGAGGAGACTTTGGGTGTGCTGGAAGTTTTTACACACCAGTGGAGTTGAAAAATTGAATGCTACTTTTCTGTGTTTAGTTTTGGTCCTTTAAGCAGTTGGTAGATCAGTCATAGAAGATCTGTAATTTGCTTGACGTTACTTTATACTGGATACAAAAAGAAAAACAGAAAAAACACCATTGTTCTTTTGTTCTTTCAGCTTTTTACTGTAAATACATCACCTTATTTTACTTAGATGTCAGTGGAAATGTTCAGTTTTGTGTCAGTAATAACAGTTAGTAAATATTTAGTTATTATAAATATTTAAGTTAGTAAATATTTACTCCGTAGCTTACTTAATATAAGCTATGGACTCAATCTGTGACTGAACCAGGCTGTTCTCCCCAGAAGAAATATAATCATTTTTAAATCTATTAAACCATTTCCAAATCAATATGTTTGTGTAACCTTTGGCTTTATTTTGGGGTGTTATATTGGAAGAACTCCTTCAGGTCTTAACAAAAACTTACTCACTTTCAAAATGCGGTCCTGGGTCTCATCCCACCTCACTCTCTGCTTGTCTTATATTATCCTTTTTGCATAACTCTGAGCCATCTACATAAGATATCTTTTTTGTTGCCTCCCTATAATCAGTGATGAGGAAGGTATACCTTGCCAGTATCTTTTTGTTTACTTGTTGGGCAGTAAGACTTCAGCCATCAAAACAAAGAAGAAGAAGATCAGAAGTCCAGATCTAATTGAATGCTTTCAATTAGAGATGCTTCAGTGCAGCTTCATGTGATCCTGATCTTAGTTTGCTGTTGATATCCCTAAAAAGGGAGGTAAAGAAAGACTGATAATACATTTTTTTTTGTGAAATTCAGTCTCATGAACCCATGCAACAGAGAGCTATAGTCTTTTTTATAGTCCCTGCTATCAACAAGGTCTGTGTTTAAGGCTTTGCTTGATAAAAAGACTAGGATGTTTTTGTCGGAGTTGTGCCAAGGTTATTGGCATCTCAGGTTTAGCCAATGGGTATTGCAATATGAACTAAAAGAAAGTTCTGAAATGATGGGAAGTAATCCCATATCTGCTTGAATGAAGGCCATATGCCCTTTATCCCCACAATAGATTAAAACTGCCAATGGAGTTGATATTTTTCAGACCTTAGGTTTTGTAAAGCCATGCATTTAGTGATAAGAACCTGCCAGTCTTGTTTAACCCTTTTTTGACCATTGGCAATAGTGGACTTATATAAAATATCACATACTTCATTGACAGCTTGGTGAAGTAGTTCAAAAAGCCCTGTGCAAATATCACAGTTTAATATGCATTTTTTTTTCAATGTAATAGACTATAGCACCAATAATTCACAGTTTTGGGTTTTTTTTCCTATGTCTCCAAATGTGATCTGCTTCCTTTATGTTGGTACATAAATCACCCCTGCCATCCTATTCACAATACAGGTGAGAAATACATGGATCCATGTCACATGCAGCACGCTCCGCTCTCAGACTGGTGTGTGTAGTCTTCAGACTGTTTCAGGATCAGGCTGTTCAAAGCTATTGGGTAGTGCTCTAGAGCACTGTGAATCATGCAGTTATGTATTATCAGAAACATATTCTACATTCATCCTTATGACAAATAAAGTCTCTCTTTCATTCTAATGCAGAAATGAAGGAGACGGAGGAGATGAAAAACTAGATCAACAAACAACAGCATTTACTGGCCAACCAAGCCAGAAATAAGTGGGCAGGTAAGCTTGTACAAAATACACACGCACAGGCTGACTAAGCAGCATAACCCACTTTACTACAAAAAGCATACAATTCAGTCATGTCTATTTATAAAGAAGCATATTTCTCACTAGCATTTGTACTAGCAAAGCTGAAAGAGGTACAATATTCATTTTCTTGAATCATCTGTGGCCCAAAAACAGCAGACAGATAATACTGCTTATTCAGGTAGTGCTCCTTTCTTCTCAGCAGTCTCCCGCATCTTGAATCATACAGTTTCTGTACATATTACAGCTTGTTTCAACACTGATTGACAAAGTTTAACTTTTTTTTTCTTCTCTAAGAGAGATGCTTGTGTCATATTTTTGTTCACAGGATGAATAAAATTTGCATACATCCTGCTTGATGATTATTTGCTTCTTCCAAATGTTTGGCCCCCCTCGGATTTTTGAGTTCATTTAGTTTTAATGTCTGTGTGTTCTTTCAGGGCCTCTGTTTGCATGCTACCACATGTTTGTTTCTGAAGTCTTTTTAGATGCTGGTAGATAGTGCCTGAGCAGGCAAAGAGAGAGGGGAAAAAAGCCTTCACAGAAGGCTGACTCTCAAAGGAGCGACTGTATACCTGCATTAGAAATAATAAAAACACACAGGTAATCCCACAAACGGGTCTATCACTTTGCTTTGAACTTCAAAGACTGAACACAATTAAAAGCGGCATAGCAGGGGATGCAAATAAAAAACTGATTACAAAAGAACATTTGTCTCATTATCTTAATGGATAACGCATTTGGTGGTTCTTCTGTAGAAAGTTAGAGGTGAACTCTTTAAGGGTGTATGATTTGATATATGATGTAGTTTGAAAACTCAGGACTTCTTGGAGGCATTTCGTGTTATTCAATCTAAATATTACTGACAAAGTAGCTTTCAGTGTCAATGCATGAACTCTTTATGCATAAATGTTGAAAGCCGATAGAGTATCTGTGGGAATGCACCTGGTGCATCACTCTATTATAATAAACTCCATATGTGATAACAGCTAATAGACCAAGTATGGTCAATCTTCAGAGGACCAAAAACAAAGACAACATCTTGTAATGTCTTGTTGCAAACAGTTGTTGGGATAGATCCTGATCCTAACAGACCTAAAATCTGTGGCCAAGGTTGCTGAACTCAGTTTGCATGAATTTCTAAATCAACCCATGAAAGAACACTGGTTTTACCTCTCCAAGAGCTTCATAACGTTTCTGGTTCCAGCGGTGGAGGTCCTCTCTGGCGTTGAACACAAAGGGCTCTCCTGTTTTTATATGTCTGAGCTGGCCGTCTGTGGGAGAAAGAGAAGTTGTAAGGAAAACGGAAGATAAGCACATCTGTAATGATACAGAGTGTATCTGTAAAAGAACATGCCAAATTAGACAAACTAAGCTTGTCCCATCAGTGTTTTATTGCAAATTTTACATTTTGTGCTCTCTCTCTCTCTGTTAGTTATTTTGTTTTCCTACCCTCCCTCCCCTAACCACCCCCATCTGGCAGGTACAAGGCCTGTGGATACAGCAGCGTTCTTCCAGTCACGACTCCAACGGCCTTCTGGGTAGTCTGGCAGGCCAGGGCTGGACAGCTGGTATGGCAAAAAATTCTCTATCCGTCTCTCCCTCTTCTTCATCCCTCTGAAAGCCTCTCCCCTTCCTTTTTAACTGTGTCAGTCTCCCTCTCCCTCTTCTTTCTCCCTCGTTCTGGCAGCAGGCCACAAGGCTGCCCCTGCCTTTTTCACCTGAAATCTCCAAGAGCAAAGAGTAAAAGGGGTATGGGAAAGGTTCTCAACATGTCTGTGTGCGTCTGTGTGTGTATGAGCATGAAGACAGAAAGGTGGCCTGGCACCCATTAACCACCAACAACTGCTTGCGATTCCTTTGAGGTTGCTGTCTGGGTATCAGCCAATCACCCCAACTAGCACAGCTCCCCCTCTCTCTCGCTCTTTCACACACACACAAACACACATCAGCAGCTCCAGCAAGGACACCCAGGTGTGGTCATACAGTAAATGTGTGTGATTCTGTTATTTGGTATAATTTCACCACACTTTTTACACAACTCCACTTAAAAAACAAAGGCTCTCTGGAACCAAGCTTTGGTGATTTATTGTAATTCAAGGCAAACAGAGGAGTTTTTAACACATCCAGGTTTTATTGGATAGAAAACAGTCATAAAACAGTCATAAGACAGGAAAATGGAGTTCAGAAATGGTACTATTTTTTCTTTAATAAACAATTACCCTCATGTGTGGCTGTGGAACCTCTGTGTTTATACCTTAGCAATGAGCCCATCGATCCTGGGGTTGACACTACAACACAATAAAACACTAAAGAGTGTTAAATTTAATTTTGACCTTTATGACTGCAGCATCGTAAAAGCTAAACCACTGAGAAGTACACATACTTAACCCAAATAGCCAGGGGGCTCTCATACTTTCTCAATTATTGCACAATGCGAGGAAACACATCGAAGATATAAATAAATATAATACCTTTGCAACATGAAAGAACACAAAAGCATTTTTTTCCATCTCCTTTTAAATTGCCACTACTTCCACCTCTCTATCAATGCGATAAATCTTTCATTGCTAACACACTGTGTAACACAGCACTCACTTTTATGGAGAGCTGTTAGACTCCATGTAATGCTAGGTTTGTCATCATGTTGCATTAAAAGCAGATGTGTGCCTGCAGAGGTGGGGCAAGAGATGAGTGAGAAGTGGCGATAAAGCAGTGTGCACCAAAAAGTACCTTGAAGAAAATCAATTATGCATTCATGCAGGGGTGAAGATCTAAACACTACTGCCTAAGAGAAGGAAGAGAGGAGCTATAATGAAATCCTACTGTAGGAAAAGGGGGTGTGCATGCAAGCGGGAGGGAGTAAAGTGTGTGTATGAGTGAGTGTGTGTGTGTGTGTGTGTGTGTGTGTGTGTGTGTGTGTGTGTGTGTGTGTGTGTGTGTGTGTGTGTGTGTGTGTGTGTGTATGTGTGTGTGTGTGTGCGTGTGAATTTGAGCTAGGGGGGTGATCAGCTCCATTGCCTCCCCCAACACATCCTCTCAGAGGAATAACGTTTTCTCAACTTTTCTCCTCTTTTCTGTCATAATTAGCATTCTGTTCTCAATTTGGCCGCTTAATTAGGTGTACATAACCTTGGATTTCCAGTAATGGAAAACTGGAGGGCTAGCAAGATGAAGCCATCATCTTCAGTGATTAAGATACCTGCAAACTATTGTACACAGCCTCGTCTGTATTCACATCATTACATGGTCAAATTAACATTTTTGTTCCACCTGTCTCGGGCAAAAGGTAGCCTGGGTGTAGCTATAGAAATACCCGAGGGCCTGCGGGACTGTGAAATGCTATCCTTCAGAAACAGGCCTGAGTGGAAATTGACATGACATACAGCTGGGTAAGGGTGTGTAATGAGTGAGTGTGTGTGTGTGAGTGTGTGTGTGTACAGTGGGGATTTTTGAAGGGGCAGGGGCAGAAATAGAGATACAGAGAGAGAGAGAGAGGAGGGTAAAAAAATAAAAAGGCAGCAGAGAGGTGAGGAAGAAAGGATGAAGAGTCTGTGACTGTGTTCCTCCCTCCATGGGAGACTGAGCTGGGACTTGAGGATGGGGTGGGGTGAGTGGGTAGGTGTTGGCACGGTAGCGGATGAGGGGTGAGTCTCTGTGTCTCTGTTCTTAGGCACAGCGAGGTTATGCAAATGCTCCGTCAGGCGGAGGGCAAGGCTGAGTAGGTTACTGACGGGCCGTAGAGTACACAACATGTCCCCCACTCAGCCAGCCAGACAGCCAGCAGAGACACTGACAGAGAACAGAGGGGAGGGAGAGAGGGAGCAAAAGAGCAATAGAGAGAGAAGAAGAAGAGAGAAAAAGGCCACAGTGGGAAACTAAAAGTAAAAATCAACACCTTTTCCAACTCCTACTGCTACTTCCTACTTTCCACCTGAAACCAGCAAAGAGAAACCTAAAGATGTTTTTATCTGTCTCTCTTTGAGTCTAGCGGTGTTACTTTGTGTTGCTAAATCTAAAAGGGCTGTGAGATCTATCTGGAAAAGCTAGTGTTTTTCCTGTATAAGACTCTATTTCCCATCAGCACTTGCACCCACTGTCGAGAGGATGTGACTGACCCTTACCAACTTGTGTTTGTTTTGAAGCAAATGAATGGAGTGCAGATCTTCTTTTTAATGAACACTACTTTCATTTGGTCAAGACAACTTTTTACTAGCTGCAAAGTGACGAGGTAATGTATTTATTAACAGTTATGTAGCGCTACTGTTTGAAACGTCACACAAGAAAACTTTGTAAGATGAAGTCAAACAGTAGTTTAGCAGCAGGTTATATTTAGCTACTCACAGCCTGGTGCTCTGAGATGTGTCTGTAACTTATGTTATTATGTTAGCTATTCCTTGTTATGTCCTACCAGTACTTATAACTTCACCATCAGAGCTAATGTAACCTCACTCTTCATTTTATTGATAGACTCTAAAGTTTGAACAGATCACTGCAGAATAACTGCTGCATGTGGGTTGTAATACATACTACCACAAACAGCTTAACCCCTGTTTTAGCCCATGCTCTATCAATCTCATGTTTAATTTTCTTTTTCTCCTGTCATTTTTCTTTTTGCCAGTCCAGCTCCAGTGTCTACCATTACTAAACGAATCCAATAAATCGTTTTCAGCAAGAAACAGATGTTTTTTCTCACTGCTAAACTTTGCTGGCCGGGGTGGTGTTGCCATAGGGACTAGTGCTGTTTATCAAACCTGTCCAACCTGACCAGGAAGTTGAGAAATAGCATTTAAAAATAAGAACTACTTATTGAAATTTTCAAGATGTAAAATGAGAATTTAAACACAGTTTCTTTATCAGCTGTCACATAATAAAAAGCTTAGGAGGTAGAGATGACTTTTTTTTTTACTGCAAACAGGCTCATGTCTGTGGTAATGAAGAGATTACACTTAACTGTCCTGATGTATATACACATATAAGTACACATATCAACTTCCCTGCGACTTCCCTGCATGTCACACCCCACTCTTACCACTGTCCTTTCTTTGCTCATTAAAGTCATAAAAAGCCAGAAAAATTAACTTTAAAAAACAAACAAACAAAAAAGAGGCTTTGGTGAGTTGAATGCTTTACAGGCAGTTATATGTACTTACAGTCATTGAAGGCATATTCAAACTCATGCAGTGTTTTGGGGAAAGCAAAAGGTGGTTCATCTTTCTTCATCAGTTCATCTAAGTCTATTCTTGACAGCAGATCTAAAGAGAAAGAGAAACATAAGCGGTGAGCAAAACTGAATGACAGAATAGAATAGGATATACTTTATTTATCCTTGAAGGGCCATTTAGGATGATGAGACAGGTGTTTTGACAATTTCATTTTTTTTTTGTAAATTAATATTTTATGGATTATAAATCAAAAAAAAAAAAAAGTAACTGATTGCTCTAACTTTTTGAGTGTGTATCAGATCCATACCCAATACCAAGACTGGACAGGTACATCCCTAAAAACAACAACACTTTTGTGAGGTGATGCCAGGGGCAGCTTTAAACTAAGTGGGTAAAAATCTACACTAATACAAAAATTTAAAAGAATATATACCTAACAACCTGTATGTCAACATTTTAATTCCCTATGGTGTCTCCTTGGTTTATGTTGTTTTAAATTACTTACAACACTTTTTTATTTGCAGTTTTACATTTATATTTACCTTTCAGTGCGGTAGTTTTCTCCTTGTCATCCTGACCAGCTATCTGGGCCATAGTGATCCAAAATATGTACAAGGCTGGTGTGGCAGTACAAAGGTGAGAGAGCATGGGTCCTCCACTTTCAAAGATCACTGTGTAGCCTGTCACTAAAAGAATTGAAAAGAAAATGACTGGCATGCTATTTCTGAGTCATATCCTGTCTCTTACTGTCAGAATGTCAAACTGTTCTATCAAGCTACCAAGAAGTAGCAAAGCTGTTGCACCTGTAAGATGGCAATAAGCCAAAACATTACACTGCTACGCAGGCTACAGTAGCACTGGATTACAAACTATGTCCGGGAAAGCTAGAACTAATTGTTTAATGACTGCTATAAACATGAAACAGTTGTTACTGAAGCTACTACGTGTACACTGAACTTTACACACGTGCAACGACCACATTAATTATGCAAGCATAGCACAGTTAATGCTGCTTTGAAACGCAGCTGCAGGCGGTAAAAACAGTCATGTTTCCCCCTAAAACTTACACTTCTGACTACTCTGTTACTGTTTCGATGACAGTCGACATCTGCGTAATGTTTCGCTCTCTTATAAACAACTCCCGGACTGTTTGCAGTCGCTGTACACATAGCAAGTGCAACCATGTAGCTTGAGTTACAGTGGGGTATTCGTGCTTATTTTTTCACAGTCTACTAAACCAAACGAAACACGGAGTTTCAGAGAGGAATAGCTGTTTACAGATGCATGCATGCTTTCTGTTCAACTCACGCACCATCATCAGTGTTTTCCAGGAGTCCAGGAGCTGCTGCTTCCTTGAAATTTCTAAAACAGGAAGGACTCTGAGCAGAGCTGAGCATGGAGCGCGTGAAGCTTCCGGGTTACCGGGGCAACGGACTGGAAGGGAGATTTAAAGAAACAGTGTCACAGCATCTGCTCCAGTGTATACAGATGTTTTCTCTTGTGTGCTACAACCCGTTAAAACCCATAGACCGAGAAATATAAATGTTTAAACCTTATTCAGAGCCCAGATACGTTTATTTTCTCCGTTGTTTTTGGGGTGGGAATGTAATAAATTTTATTTCATACATTAAACCAAACTTGGCACAAATCTAACTTAGATCAATTTTCGTTGTTCAAAAATAAAGTACATAATATAGCTCTTGAACAACTGAGATTCTTAGCAATTAAAAAAGAATGAAAATGTGAAAGAAATGATCGCTTATATTTCATGAATTGCTCTAAAATCACTGACTTTTCGCACCTTTAAAATAACCTGTTCAATAAATCAATAGATAGATAGATAGACAGATAGACAGATAGATAGAGAGAGAGAGAGAGAGAGAGAGAGAGAGAGAGAGAGAGAGAGAGAGAGATCTTTTATTTTGAGCATAACTGGTTGTTTAAAAGTCAGGAACTCTTAGCTGTTTCACTCACTTTAGGTTTCTTTTTTTCTCATAATGTTTTGTCAACAAAACAAACAAATTCAGTGGTGGGATAGTCAGTTCTTGTCTTAAAATCAGTAGTGAAATTAAAACTTAACAAAAAATGAAGTCTCGGGAAAATGTAATGAAATCTCTATCGTTAACATATCTATATAAAAGTATGTGTTTCAAACCTTAAACTTTTTGCACTGTACATGATGTAACCAGTAAGCAGAAGTGATAAAAGCTGATGCAGGGAACTCTTTTCAATGTCTTTTTCTATTTACTTAAATTTAACAGACCTCACCCAATCATATATGAGATGAGCACCTCTGTTAATAGACTTTCCTCTCAGATGGAGCTGTATCAGCAGAATGACTTCCTTCACAACATTTGTAAAAATGACAGATCAGAGTGAGAAGATCCCTTAAAATGGAGGGAAAAAAGGAAAAATTTTATTAGTTATTATAAATTATAAGGCTGAGGCAGATGGCTGTCTGTTATGAACTGGTTTTGGTTCTGCTTAAGGTTTCTGTCTGTTAAAGGGAAGTTTTCCTTTGCAACTTTCAGTTGATAATTACTGAAAAGTACTCTACGTCTCAGGTTTTGAAGACAGACTCTAGAAAAAAAGCTTTTTTTTAATTCAAACTTGCCTTAACATAAAAAGAAATGTTTTGCAACAACATTTGTAATGGCTTATGTTGATTCCCTGTTGCTTCAAAAGCCATATCATGGTATACAGTCCATAGATATGTGCAATTTCTGTGTTCTTTCATGGTTTTATTATGTGACATGCAAAGTACTCTTTTGAGCACTTTTATTTTGTATGTTAAAGTTTTGTGTATACCAAACTATAACTGTTCATATAAAACCACAAGTTCATTTGTTCATTCATCTTCTATACCACTTATCCTTTTCAGGGTTACAAGTGGCTGGAGCCTATCCTAGCTGTCTTAGGGCAAGAGGCAGGGTACATCCTGGATTGGTCGCCAGACAATTGCAGGGCTAAAACCACAAGTTTGAATAGAAAAATTGTTAGTGCATATTTTCTTGATACATCTACGATACTTTTGGTTCCTTGATTTGGCTTTTTATCTCACAACACATACATGGCTCTGTAAAACCTGAAAGCTAAACAATAAGAATTTCAGGACCACTGGTGGAAACCAAGAGAACCTGGCAGCTCTAGTAAAAACAAAACTTTCTTATAATGCTTCAAGGCTAGCTCATGAAATGCTGACGAACAGCTTGTTGTACTCAGAGGAACAAACAACAAAACTAACATGTTTGTTCTATGAGAGTTGGCTGAGGATAATACACTCATAAACTGAGGGTAAGTGCTGTGACTGTTTATCCTGCATAAATATGTCTTGATGAGCACTGTGACTCTCAAATGTTTATGTGGCCTGATGATCCCTCAATGAATACAGTTTAATAGAATATTCAATTTATTCTTTGTAATGAATCATTCTTTGTTGTCATTTGTCATTAATAATAGTGTTTGTTTGTTTGTTTGTTTGTTTTTGACCAATATCGTCTTAACCAGTCAATTCAAATGGAAAACCTAACAGGTATTTGTCATAAGTGGTGAGAAAAGAGGTCAAGCTCTTTCTCCAGTAATCTTATAAGAAACATTTATACAGTTTAAAGTGAACCTATACAAAGACCAACATTGCTTCAATGCCCGCAACTAAGAATCACAGATAATTCCGCTGCTGAACATTCCCTTGTCTTTAGTATTATGCAATCATGCTGCATTTGCATTAGAAATAGAGATGAAGAAAAAACACCTCTCTGGAGAGAAAATGTTTCTTCCAGAGCAAAAAATTGTGCTGTAGTGAGCTTGATAAAAAAGGGAATTATTTAAGTTGTAAAACCTTCATTTACAGGGGAGAGTATCTGATATATATCTATTCCACAACAAACTTCACATCCATAAATCATCATGAATAATTGACTGTTCAGAGATTACACAAACTGATCATACAACAGACAGAGAACTACTGAGGATGGTTTTATTTTCATGTTTAATTCTAAAACATTCCATCTCCATCTCATAAATAACAAAACACAGACAAACTTGGCAAAACATAGTCAGCAATCGTATTACAGATAAAATAAATGTTTTCTCAGTTCACACAAACCTCTGACTAATATTACATACTGTGGTAGATTTTTTAGGACACACTGTAATCAAAAACATATTCAACTCGCTTTCCAACTGTAATATTTGATGATGCTTTCAGGATCCAGGAGAAAGTATGCTGACACCAATGTCTTTACACTCACTGCCTTAAAATGAAAGAAACATCACTACCAGTAGTGATCACACAGTCCCATCTTGTCCCAAGCAAACAAATCTATGCTCTCCATTTCCCAGATCTGATTTCTTGAGATGTGCTCCAAAAAGATGAAATGCATCTCATGCAGCACAGAAAAGCACGGAGAGTTTTTCTGCATTGCACACACAGAGACGGAAGAACAGTCCCCCTTACTCTTTGTTGTTTAGCAGCTTCTTGTCCGCTCCCTTGCTCATGTCTTCATGCATGCACACATGCAAACTTGCTGCATATACACAAATCCAGTTTAACACACCCCCATACGTGCACTCACACTAGCACACACAAATTTTACTACCTTGAGAGTTCCAAGAGAGTATTACAAGCAAACATTTACAACATGATAAAAACTCTAACAGCCTGGACTGTTATTGGGTGGCAGTCTCATCAGATCAGTGTGCGTCCCCCTGAGTCTGCTCTGCAGGGCTCTCATCAGCTTCAGGAGGGTCCTGCAGTTCTGGGCTGCAGCAGCAAACAAAATAGGTTTTCTGAAGTTCCTCCACCATAGATTTTTCCTCATCTTCCAGCTCAGCACCATCCTGCATCTCCCACCTGGAAAGCATGGAGAGATCAAAACATCGGCTGCTTGTTCACAAACACACATCTGTTACTCAAAGTTAGATGAAAACACATCAGCAGCAAAACACTATATGCATCTCCAACAGGTTGTATTGAATTAAATTAAACAGACAGCATCAGCAAACTACCTAAGTGAAGTTTGTTTGACCATATTTACCTTTTATTTCCACTCAAAAAAGGAACCTTAACCGTTTGCAACATAGTCTGGGTTCATTGTAAAGAGAGAACGGACCTCTTATCCAACAAAAAGTTCTCTCACACTCCCCAGACTGAAACTCTCTGAGGCCAATCATGCCCCACAATCACTTTTTAACTTCTAACACTGAAGTCATCCTCTCTCTCCGATAGCTATAAGGGTCGTTTACACAGCAGCCTTTTCCCTTTGAGTTTTAAACCTCGATTGTTAAAATGTCAGGTTCACAGTTTTATGCAAGAACATTTGCATCTTGGTAACATTCACCCTCCTGAAGTTTTCAGGAAGTGAAATCAATTCTGAGCTGCCCTCAGAATTTTACTTTTCCAGGTATGTTCCTCACAGCTTGAAGTTTTCCTGTTGGACAAGTGCGAGACTAATGAGAATGGGACACAGGACACAACATCAAAAGCAAACTAAATGCCAATGCTTATATCAAAATAGAAGACAGAGCAATGCTAAGATGACAGTTTGTTTGTTCATATCAACGCTACATGCAGACAGAGGCAGTGCAGCCCTCTTCACCGTGTTCATCTTAAAAATGTTTTTCTTAAGCAAGTCTCAGATGTTTTTGTTCATCCTGTTTTGTGTAGCTCTTCTGGGTTAACACCATCAGCATTAAATTAATGTCCTCACCCCTGCCTACTCACTTGCTGGAATTTTCCTGGGCAGGGTTCCTGCTGCGTTTTCACATCAGCTGACATCAAGTGAGCCATGCAGTCTTTTGTTTTGAGAGTTACTGGTTGTTTTGCGGCCAGAAACTCTTAGCAGTTGTCCTCCCATATTTTAGTCAACTTTGTCTCATATTAAATCTGCTTAACTCCAACCAAACCTTGTTTGTGTGACAATTTAGTATAGAGGAAATTGCTCCTCACATCTTGTTTAACCTCTTCTTCACTGTTGCTCCAGCTTATCTTCTAATTCTTTAAGCCATACTGTGGTTGGATGTTTTCTCATAAAGACATCGACACATAGCATTGTAATTCACTCTCAGTATTTCAATGGAGCTGCTTGACAAGTGACTGTGGTCAATCAAATCCATATGCAGAGCCTGCAAAAGGCTTTCTTTGAGCTGCTGCATCACACTCTCTTCAAAGGAGAATGAAATCAGTCTGACTGCAAATGATTGCGTTTTCACTGCAATCTCTGTCTGTTTTTATCCCAGCCTTCCACTCCTCCAATGTCTTGTTTCTTCAAACATGTAGCATATAGTCCTGCTGTGCTTTGTAATGTGTGTGTGTGTGTGTGTTTTCTGTGTGTGCAAGGAGAAGAAGGGGATAAATGTGATTCATGCGTTGCACAGATGTACATAATCAACATTTACTATCAACATTTATGTTTATTAATTCCAATTTAACAGTTGTATCACACTACCAAATGGCAGTATTAGCTTTTTAGCTTGAATTTTTTTTTCCATCACTGATCAGTCTTAGATTAAGGACATGAAATACTTTGTTTTATACCCTAAATCCAACTTATAACCTTGAACTCTGCAACATTATAACAGAGTTTAAGCTTTCTACTCTTAATATGATGTTGGGGTAAATGAAATCTGTGAAAGTGTTGTGTCTTAAATCTGAAATAAAGAAAAGAGAATGCGTTTATGTTAAAATAAAGTTTTCACAGAGATGTTTCTTATATGCCTGCATTCTTCCTCCAAATACAACTGAGGTAATCTTTTTTATCATTCTAGACATTTTTTGTGTCAATTTTAAAGTCTTTAAATTCAACACAGACAAAGGAAGACGCAGCTAACTCTGCCTCTGATGATTAGTGGAGACTCTGTTGGGAGACTGCAGATGACTATTAGGGGCACACAAATTGCCCCTGTATTATTCCTTCAGTGACATAAAATCAAAATCAGTTCCACTAAATAACTATTATGACATACAAACACACACAAACAAAACAATACAAATGTCACGCAGTGTGCAAAACAAGAGCAGGAAGGGAGAACGGAGAGCTGAAGGAACGGCGGCCAATAAAGGAGAGAGCGAGAGAGGAAGGAAGACAGGAAGGTACGCTAAAGGTTTTTCAATGTTTAATTTTCAAATAGGATTAAGCAGAATGACATTTAGCTGAAGGTTACAGGCTCAGCATTGTCTTAGCTGATATTGATATGCAGGAGGCGCCCTGCTTGTCACCGGGACAAACACCATTGATGAATGAGAAGCCTTTCCCCAGGAAGGTGTTAAGTGCAAATTTGAAATGAGAGCGAGGTAGAACAGGGGAGAGAGAGAGACAGAGAAAAAAAAGACAGAGATTGAATTACAATGATAGTTGCCATGTACACTGTCACAAGATAATGTTGCCAAAAGTGTAAATTGTTCCGTAAAATATAGGTTGCATATTGATCTTGGGCTGAAAATGAGCCAAAAAACACACAAGGTGCTCTGCTGTGCGTGACTAATTTCAACAACTACAAATCAACAATGCCTCTTAGAAATGCATAAGTAGGCGAAAGTTGACAATAACTTCACTGTATCCTCATTTCGGCAAGTTTTTCCCCCGGAATTTACATCTTAATAAGGCGAGTCTTACCCTTTAATTCTTATGGGCTCTGCTCATTTCTCATGCATTAATACTGGAGCTGCTGACTTGGCTCTTCCTCTGAATACAGAATAGGACACACATATTAAGACTCATATATTTACAGGATTGATGCCACGGGAGATTGTCTCAGAGTGAGATGAAAAGGCTGGCTCAGATGTATTTCAACGTGAACATCAGTGTAAGCTGGCCTAATCATGGGGTGATGCAGGCACGAGACAGGGAGAGCATCTATCCTGATTGTCAGCTGATAATGAGTAGTGATGTTTGACAAATTAAAAGCATAAGCCCTGCTCAGAGATCATCCGACAATCAACTTACTGAATCCTACTCAAAACACACCACAGATGAAAATTTAAAGAACAAGTTCAGCTATGGTGAATAACAAAAGGGAGATGTAAAATCGGTGAAGAAAAAACTTCAACATGGAGTGAGGAAAGCACAAGGAAGAATAACAGCTACAAAAATAAAACAGGCAGAGGGACGAGTGAAAGAGAGTGAGGGAAAAGAAAGACAAAGTGCTTCAGAGATGGTGAGAGACAGTGGCCAGTGGTTTCCTGTGCAGCTGTCAGTGGGCTGAGTGGTTTCTCTCACAGTGTCGGGTGTTTGTGCTGCGCTGGGTGCCCTGCCTGCTCTGCCACTGGGACCGCTGTTTGTTTAAAAGGCTCGCCTGTCAAACAGAAAGCGCCACCGACTGCCAGACACTCGGCTAAATGACTCTGACAGCAGCCCTAATCAGAGGCTTTGCACATTGCCGCGGGGCCTGGAGGATCCATCATAACCCAAGCCTAAATATTTAAAGTGCTAAACTTTCCAAAGGTCAGGCCTTTCCATGCATGCCAGGGCGACATGTGTCAGAGAAGTAGGAAAGAGAGGGAGAAAGAGAGAGAGAGAGAGACTACAGTCAAATGTCCTATTATTTTCTCCCATGTGAGACCCCCTTCCAGTTTTTAGACCTTCAGAGTCATGCTACTTTTATTGAACGTCTCAGTTGGGGTTAGAATCTTGAATTAGACTGAGAAATAAATGATAAAACAATATTTATATATATATATAAAAAATAAAAATAAACTCATGTCAGCTTTGGGTTTGCAACTGACAAGAGTCCCTTACTAACCAAAGCATTCTGATTCATCCTTCATCTCTGTGAAAAATAGGGATGATATATAAAACCTTGTGAGTCATAAAAACAAGCTTGTAGACAGCACTGAGTGAGCAGTCTCCTTAAAGAAAGATAAAGTCACCACTGATGGATGAACTTGTTCAACCTGACCAGAATAACTTTTACAGAATTTGAGCAGCAACTTTTTGGGTGAAATTAGTCTGCAGATTTAGATTTGTCTGTTGAGTAAGTATGACGTCAGCTGGTGAATGTAGGTGCAAGAATGTAAACAATGCAGGAAAAAAGCATACAGTATGAAATCTATTGACACAGTGTAGCTAAGTTAAGTCCATGCTATCTCTTTCTTGCTAGCGAAGTTGACCTCTTTGTCAGAGTGAGGTCCCTGCAGGAGTCTGACAATGCATTGGAATAATTCATTACAGGAGAGAAAACAGGGCACTCTAAGAGCTGACAGAAAACATTTGGCGTGGTTGTTCATGCCACTGTGATTAGTTTTAAGTAAAGCAGATAAGTGGTTTAGCGAGCGGTCACAATATGAGATCCACAGTCATCTTGAAATCAAAAGGGAAAAAATGTAGGAGGAGGGAGACAGACAGCAGTCAACGATCTAAAAGGAAAATTAAATGGCTTATAAATAATTAAACAAATAAAAGTTATTAGGAAGTTGTACAGTAGAATCTGGTTCAGTTGAGGTAACTGACAAGTTCACAATACAGGGCAGGGGAGGGGTCATCTCTTTGACTCAATTTCCATCGAGAAGCAAACATCCAATTCAATTTAGATATGTGCCTGTGCTAAGCTACAAGCCAGAGGGAGATTGTAACTGACAGCCATTGGACAGCCGGCTGGATTTGAATATTGACGAGACAGAGACTTGACAGAAGGGATTATGCTCTACCTTCTGACTTACTAGCCACTACACTGATCCATTCTATTGTCACATCAAGTCAGTGTCTGGCCTACAGTATGTCCGTGTGTTGGGCTGATGCCACTCACTATTAGATCCTACCTGAGATTCATCTCAATCCAAACTGATGTCCATTGAAAAGCTACCAGAAAAACAGCAAATCAACAACGACAGAAATATGCAATATTGGAGAAATTCTATTTCAGAGTAAACAGGACGCATTAGCTTTTCTCTTCAAATGCTGTGTTCAATAAAGGCAAACAGATACACACACAATGCTGCATTAGATCAAATTAGAATTGCAACTGAAACCATTAACCTTAAACCCTTCATAACTAACTCAGAAGTACTTCTTCACAGAGCCTGATGCTTTGGAGTACTTTCTAACCTTTGGGTGAAGTTATTACGTCACAGACGTGTACAGTCAAAGGCAGACTCATTCATGCATCCACAAACCTCTGCTTCATCCAATGTAATGCTCACTGTCTTTTAGTTAAGCCTAGTTTTAATGCATCTAAATTAACCCACATATTTGTTCTGTTTTTGCAGTTGTGCCTGTGTGCATGTGTTTGAGGGATCATCCACAGTCTCACCCATGTCTGACCAGCTTCATCTCCCACCCAGCACGCATCTCGAGGGCTGCTGAGAGCAGAGGAGTCAGAGAACGCCTGATCAAAGGGCCTCGGACAGATCTGTGAAGGCCCTTTGAAAGGACATTCACAGTTACACAAGTTGACACGCTTGTACGTGTCCTGGCACAGATACAAACCCATGCTCTGAGGCCTGCATAAACACACTCTCATACCCAGAAAAGTGCATGAACAGAGGGACACACAAACATTGAACTTCAAACACATTTCTAAATCCAAGATAATAAGTCCAGCACATCAGATGACTTAAAGGACCTTTTCCCAAAATATAGCACAGACATGCATGCATAGACACACTGACAGCCTAATAATGATGAGTCAGAGACAGGGCG
This sequence comes from Labroides dimidiatus, assembly GCA_030710495.1. Lineage (NCBI taxonomy): Eukaryota > Metazoa > Chordata > Actinopteri > Labriformes > Labridae > Labroides > Labroides dimidiatus. The sequence continues at coordinate 20,828,821 of CM061153.1, read as the reverse complement.
GGGTTAAGAAGGAGTTGTGTTATGTCATCTTTTACATCTTCATTATTGGTTGTCATACCTAGACACTATTTGTGTAACCGTTTATCTTGTATGAGTTTGCTGGTAAGTTTGACATTGTTATTTCAGAGTTCAAATAGCTGCTTACCAACTTTTCTTGTCTTTGTGCGATAAGTTAGGGGGGGATGTACCGTGAGAGGGTTGCTGTAGCAGATGGGAACCACTACAGGATGAGCGTGACCCTGATCAAAAGTCTGTTGGAGTCTGTGATTAGAGCTGCGATGATACTATTGTATTCTTCACCGCAATGAATTGCTATCAAGTAATCACAGAATGTGCTCTGCCATATAATAAGCTAAATGAACAATCTCCTGTCTTTTGTTAATGTAAAACGGACGTTGGGATAGGAAATAACTCTTGAAATATCAAACTATGGTGCTACTGAGCAAGGCATGTTGTAAGTTGTGTTCTCACTCAGCTCCTCCACACTCACTAAATTTAAATGAATAACTCTCTACAATTGTACCCACTAACAGTGTCAAACATTACATATTACTCTGAGAGATGGTTAAAAACAAGAAACAAGCCCAACTGCATCTGCAAGATACTCTTCCAGAAACCGGAGAAGACCATGCTACAGGTGAGCTAGCTCGTGCTAGCACTTTTAGAAAAATAATTCTAAAAGTGTGGAACAAAGAGGACGCTCCTTGCTTTGAGGCCTGGCTTACAGAATTCTCATGGCAGCCTTTCCTTAATTACATCACGGCTCTTAAAAGATCCACATGACACCTCAATACGCCTGCTTTTTAATCTCACAGTGTAATTGCACAAAAGGAAAAACCTTTTCAATATGTAACTTAGAGTACTATAGGGTTTTTTTTTGTTTTTTTTAACCAGGAGTATTTTTCATTTTTTTGTGTGTATATGTACATACGTATGTATGTATGTATGTATGTATGTATGTATGTATGTATGTATGTATGTATGTGTATGTATATATGTATGTATTGTATATGTATACACCTATATGTTGTTTTTTTGTTCGTTTGTAAAATGGGTCAGGGGAGGGTGGTAGTTTTCTTCTCTGTATCCTTTTACTTGTTCCGTGTCTTCAAAAAAAAAAAAAGCTATAAATAAAAGTATTTTTTAAAAAAAAGAAACATCAAACTATCTTTTCATCCACTATCAGTATGGGTCCCCAGTCAATCACTGCTGCCCTCTATCACATGGCTGGTATTCATCAGACATACTAACACCTACAGGTAATCTACCTACCAGTTCACCTAACAAGCATGTCTTTGGATCAACACGTGCAATTGAGGGGGGGCACTTGGGAGAAAATTCAATCTAGACAAAAACCAGGAACCTTCTTGCTGCAAGGCAGTAGTGCTAACCACTGCACCAAGAGGACTTTGCATATACAATTAAAAAAGATGGATGGCATTACTGCATCTTACTGTTGTGTTTTCCTATCATATATATTGCAATATTTTTCTCTGTGTTACTAGTTGTAATAATGAGGCTTCTGCAGATGTTAACTATATTTTCTGATGGATAATTATATCTTTTTTGTAAAATACTTCAGTTAGAATCATATACACACTGCTTTGTGTGTGTTTTGTGAGTCCATACAACATACCATTTCATTACTTGAGTAATATGACTGTGTATTCCCATCATGTGACCGCATATTTCAGATCCCTCTGCATGGCTGTTTCCAGCTCCTCGCTATTCTTTCCAGTCGTCCAGGGGAAAGTTTGTGTAAATTTGCAGTGGCTTAATTACTGAATAATTTAGACCATGCTCCAAATTAATGTAGACATTTCCATATTAATGTGTTTGCTCAACGATTCCACATTTATTTGTACTGCGGACAGGAGGGTAGCAATTATCACAGCATATCATAGCAGTTGTGCCGGTATTTCAGACATCATTAGGCTGCTTGTCCACCTCAGTGTGACTGTGAGTGCTCGTCTATTGGACACAGTTTGGTACATTCCTCAAATAGGCTCGCTGCGCTCCTGTGGGTGAGATCTATCAAATCATGCTCCAGGGAGAAAAGGGTGAGGGGGCCTTGTTTGTGTTTGACAAGGTGAGGTCCAATTTAGAATCCTTGCTGTGTGTGAATGTATTATTACATGCAGACAACAGCAAATAACCCAACACCTGCCAAGTAGACACAGCCGACGTCTGCTGGTCAGTGCAGCACAGTAGCTGACTTCTCTGCACATGTCCCAGGAGGTTGACAGCTCTCTGCTCCTCTTATCTACCCCCCCTCGCCCTCCCCCTTCCCACCATCTTACCTCACCCCTTTCTTTCTTTCTCTCTCCCAAGTCTCCCAACTGTTTGGCTCTTGTTAGTAGCTTGGCTGAGCAGGCTGGCACCTTTCACTGAAACAGCACCCAAGAGAAGGTTGTGACACGGGGAATTGCAAGCATGTGCATGTGCTTATGTGGCTATGTGTGTGACCTCTCTCACTTGAGCTGCTGTAAATCATTACAGTGAGGCCCTTAGTTAAGGAAGCCAACCACCTTGGCACCTTTCAGCCTTGTCCTACGTCTTCCTGATGTTTCGTTGACATTGACTCAAACACCCACCACCTGGTGTGCATCTATTTATGACCCCAAATAAATCTGAACTGTTACATTCCCTCAGATCAATAACCATTTTTTATGTATTGTTTTCTGGTTTTACACTAACACAGTAAAACATTGTTTGTTTACCTTGGCATGGTGGCGTTTGCTCAATTTCCACCATCCTCCTCCTCCCATCACCTTTATCTTGTACATTCTTTCAATAACAAGGGGAGGCTAAGTTAGCAGGGCAGTCAGAAACTCAGCCTGGCAGGCAGGTAGTCAGGCGCCTGTTAACAGCCCCAGTGTGCCTGCAGGTCTGTGGGATCAAAAATCTCAGCAGAGGCAATCTGTCTTCCCACATGAGCCAAAGAGAGAAAGGTTGGTGGGAAGAGATGGAGAGAAATAGATAAGTGGTAGAGAGAGTTGATGAAAAGGGAAGAGAAAGAAGGACAGGTTCTAACTTTGGACAGAGGCAATCCTTCAGTATAATAAATAGTGGAAGACACCCAAATACCATAAGCTATTTGCTTTATGGTGATAACTGATTATAAAATCTAATCAATGAAAACACCCTAAAACCCAATGTCACATTTCTTTGTATTATTGTAGGCACATGAACACAGGTAGGACATATTGGTTTGACAATATATTACCATCTTCACTGTGTGATACATAGTGGACTAATGACATGAATGAGGGTAATCTGATAATTGGACCAAAGAAGTCGTTGACGGTGGGCTGAAAGAAGATAAAAACAGCCGGATACTGTTTGATAGAGGTGAACAGCAACTGAAGTAAGCTAGCCCCTTTTAAAACCACAAAGACAAAAATAAGCTTTTCATGCTCTTTACGCAGAGACGAAAGGACAGGTGGAGGATGTATTCATCCACAGAGAACGCTGCATTTATTTGGGATGTGTGGACTTTATAGTCCACCAAGGGGCAACAGTCTTAGTGACAACCACTGCCCACTTTATTGACAATGAGTGGGAAGAGTGTTCCTAAAGGCCTGAAACCAGAATGATGCACATGCCTTCTAGTGCTGCAGCATGGCAGCAATTTTATTGAAGGCTACAGAAGAATGAAGCTGACAAACTATCAGAAAGATCAGACTGCAGTTATTCACACTGTAAAAAATATGACTGGAGCTGTAACAGGTACCGACACACTGGTTCACACAAAAACAGTTTTCAGCTTCAGTGATATGATGTTAACAAGTTAACATGTCCATATAATGTCCATAACATTTTATACATATATTTCCAAAAAATTCAAAGCAGTTCTTAAAGGCAGTGTTGGTAATCAGATTCAGATACACTTCTTGTCATTCTTGTGAAAATGATCTTCATATCCTGATGGCAGTCAATGCATGATGTGTTCTTAAAATAAAGTAAAAAATATCCGCTGTCTACAGCAGGAGTAAACCTGGGAAAACACCAGCCAATCCTAGCGTTTGGGAACCAGTTTGTTAAACCAATCAAGGCAGTCAGCAGATTCAGCAGCACAAGCACAACACGATAGATGATACGGACGATAGTCCACCATTGAACCGTTGTTGTTGTTGTCCTGTTCGCGCATGGCAATTAAAAGTTCCCTCAATGAAAGTGGAATGTGCACCCGCAAAATGGAGCGTGACGGTCTGCGTTTCCACCCGAAACTCCGGCTTGCTGTTTAGACGACAACAGAGGCTGCAGCATTTCAGAAAAATTCCACTCTGTAGGGCGTTTAAAAAAAGTTGCATTCTAGGCTGGCTAAAACGTCCTTACCGTGTAAAAGTGAAGCCAAAATGCAACAATACTTTTGCGTTTCATCCTAAAACCATTGTCACATAAATGGGGCCTAAGTGCAGTAAATAAACACCTGAATAATAAACCTTTTTAGGGACATATTGTATTCTTCACTTAATAAGATGTAATAAAGTATCATTTTATGATCTACTTATAGTATCCTTTACCACAGAATTCCTTTATCATAAAAACTTCCCCTTTGGGGTCACCTTGTTGCAAGTCCCACCCTACTGGCTGTGTTGGTAGTGGTTTACAGCCAATGTCAGAACTGACAATGGTATTAGTATACAGGTATATTTACAGAAAACAACTCTATGTAACTACAAAAATATTGCCTGACTATTCAATCAGCCTTCCACATGGGTTTTGCTCTTCTTTTTGCATTGTCTCTGTCACATTTCCTTTGACAATCTGAACATGATTTGTTTCTGGACACTGTCAATGTTACTTTATTCCACCAGTGGTCCATAACCTTCTCTCTAATCTCAACCTCCTCCTGCTGTCAAGCATTCATTTGTCTCCAACCTATAAGAACTTGTCTTCATCATACTACTTCTATCTAAAAAACCTCTTGATCCTACAGCCCACCCGCCCAACCTCCTCTGCCACCAGATGTTCTTCATACATCCAACTTCCTTTTGAGAGAAGACATTAAAGTCTTCCATAACATATTGTCTCCCTGGGTGTCTTGTGTCTGCATTTGGGTCTATTCCTTTAAACCCTGTCACCAAGAGCATAAAATATCACCCATGAATTAATGAACAAAGATGATTCAGATAAACAGTCAGTTGTGAGATTTTGCCCTCCTCACACATGCAAGCGCAAACACTGAGAACAAGCATTCACTCATGCGATCTCCCCACTGAACAGCGAACAGAGAAGGAAAGAAAAAGATGTTCAATGTGATTTCACCTCAATGTGCTACCAGGAAATAGCCTATTACTTATTCAGTGCTTTCTCTTTGTCATTTGTGCATACATAAACTGTGAAATCTACTAAGGAGCGCCGAGGGTTGAGAAAGTGTGACTTGCACTCAGACAAAGGCCTCGCTCTCACACATTGATCTAGCAAAACTTCTGTTCAAACCCCGCTATATAGAATTTCCACAGCCACTATGAATAAATTGCATATTTCAGCATATTCCACTTTTTTATGGATTATGAAGTGGCTTAGTTGGATAAGTTGCTGGTATGGTTGATTTCATGCTGAGAGATCGAGCTTAAGAGCAGGCAGATAAGTCAGAATAAATTTAAGTTTCAGCAACCCTGTCACAAAATCCACATCTAGACCAAGACCACATCAGGACCAAAGACAACACAAGATGTCACAGCTATAACAAAACCTGCCGATGTGATTTAGGAGTATGAAATTATTTTGAGCACATCTTGGATTCCACACAAGCATTGCATTAAAACTAAGTTACAGTTCTTGCTGTAAAGTTCTCGTCACAATGCATAATGTGCTACCTGTTTGCAGGTCAAATATCTGACCAGCCACTTACATTTGAATCAGTCTAGTTTGCAGTGTAACTACTTTGTGTTAAGATAAACCTCTTTAGTTTAGTTGCATCAGGATAGGAGTGCTGCTTACCATGATCAAGGTTTTATAGCAATTCAAACAATAAGAAACCACCGTGAGGAAACTTTATCTTTTGTTATAAAACTCCTTTTCACCCTGTATTAAAGAAGTGGACACCCAAGTGTGGAATCAAGCTAACTGTCACAGATTTATACTTGTAAAACAGCAGAAAAGACTTGTCTTATTAAAAAATCTTACACCCTGTACCTAAACGATCAGTTAAGTAGGATATTTTTTGTCATCAAACAGTTCCTCAACATATTTATAGGTTTTAATTCCATGCCATAAATCACACTGGATCCTAACTGTACAAATAATATAGCAGTGTTCAGATACCATTAATAATGACATTATTAGCAGCAGACTCCTGTGGTTTTGCTAGGCCTGCACTGAACTGATTAGTCCATGCAGACATTGATCTCACCTTCCCATGTACATGTGCATGTGTGTGTGTGTGCGTGTGTGTGTGTGTGTGTGTGTGTGTGTGTGTGTGTGTTGGGGGGGGGGGGGCAGCCCTTGCTTGCAGGCTCTGTTATTGTGCATCAGATTGGGTTCTTGTTCTCTTACCATTTCAAACAGTTCATTTTCCACCATGCTAATGGCAGTTTTAGGGGGTTAAGGAGATAAACAAATCCTCGCTGTCACCTCATTTAAAATCAAATGCCACTTAATTATAGCTGTATGTGTTTTCAAACACTTTGCATAATTTATTGTTCTACTCCGTCCTAATCTCCAGATCCTTATCTCCTGTGCTCTATTTTACACCCTCTATCCTTATAATAAAATTATAATGCTGCCTGTCTCAGTATTTCTTTCTTTTTCTTGCTGCCAACAGCAGTGTGAAGAGATAAGGCGATGAAAGGACGTTTTTAAGTTGTGCCTCACCTTGTAGGGATTTGATGGTGTAAAGGTTTATTGTCAACTCTGGAGAGCATACATGAACACACTCACACAGCACAGCCCTCTGGCAGTGCTGCATTTCTTACGAGCAAAAAAACAAACAATGTCAGATTTTATGAAAAGAGCAGCATAACATCATCATTCATGATTTGGATGCAAACACACACACACACACAGACGCTACATTTTTTAACTTTTATTCATGTGGTATCAGCTATTTCTGCTTTTTATTTACACTGTACAAACAAACATTTATCGAAACTTGATGTGCAAGCTACAACTTGGCAAGGAACTGACAGTAATGCACAAGTGAAGTATGGGTCATAAAGGAGGTAACCTGCCACCTGATATCAACTTATAGAGAATTCTGGCCCGCTGTGTTCATGACCTGGTCTGCTGTCAGGACCAGGGAAGAAATATCCGATTATCAAGTTGACTGTGATTGAAGTATAACCAGCATGTGAAACCAAGCAGAAAAAAACAAACATTGGGCATGCTGCCAGAGTCTCAGGTTGATGTCAAGCCCAGAGTGTTTCAGGAGAAGTGGGAGAATGATTATTTCTGTTGAGTTTAGGGGGAATTACACCTGTCTCATATTCAAAGAGAAAGTTGCTGTTCCTAAGGAGTATAACTTCATACGGCATTATTCAGCTGAACTTGCAGACAGTATTCAAAGTACCAGGGATATGAGCGGATGCAACAAGCTGCACAGCAAAAGAAAGAGCTGTCAATGCAACAAAATGCATTCCAGAGAGCATGAAAGCAGGCAAATACAAGAATAGGTCCAGGCTGAGTGATATCCATCTTCAAGCCATACTGAGGGTTTCAACTGCCACCTCCCTCAGAGCAAATGTGGTCCAGTTGTCTGAGAAGAAGCGCTCTGAGGTGTCTGACAGCAAGCATTCAGCAAGAAAAGCCAAATATGGATTAAAATAGTTCATGTTTAGAGGTACAGTTGTTCCACTTTTCTTTCCATCTTTTTTGTGGAATACCTGAATGAATACTCCTGGTGACTAGATTGGATGCTCAGTGGCCCTCAGGAAATTTGAGTTTGAGACCCCTGCTGTAGAGGGCCTAATGTCTAGGATGTGACACCAACAACTCAGCTACTGTTGAGACAGTACATTATGGACAAACAGGCAGACATTTCAACCACAGCATAGTCAGGGTGTGTGATATAGGCAGTTAATCATAGTGGACTATACATCTCATATACATTCATCATTATATTACTTTACATTCAGGCAGCATGATGTACAGTACAGCTGCAGCTGCTGATGGGGAAGTTATACAGTAATTGTCCAGCCGTACACTGGATCAGAAGACAGATTTAATCCTTATAATCAGTGGAATCTGATTCTTTCATTTACATCCTTCATTGAAAAACAATGAGTAAAGACCTTGTTTAAATAAGCACACAGAAGCAACATCTGAAACTACATTTTCCACAAAGCATTCATTTGGCAAGCAAGTAAAAGCTCTGACTGTGATTGAATTTAACACATTGTGGTGGCTTTGGAATTTGGATTTCATCATGAATTAACACAACTTGCACAAATTAGACTACGGTGGCCTAAATCAAAGAACCTTGCTTTAGTCACCTTGGGCATTTTTCATATAAGTTAATGTAAAATCCACATGTCACATAACACCATCATTATTGAGCCTCAGTCAGCGTGAACAGGGAGCAGATTGTACGTGAATACCTGATGAGATGTGCATGTGGCTTTCTTTCCCACATACTAAGTAGCAGTAGGTGCTGCAGCTTTAACATAAACAGGTAATGGATGGGAGGAGCATGCAGTTGTGCATCCTCTCTACGGGCCCTCCATCCTGGGCCAGTCGATGGGGCAGACAGGCCGGGCTTAGGTTATCACATAGATCCCATGGCTGGTCTGCACAGCAGACAGATACAAGTCAATAGGAAGGTGCTGCTTGTGAATATTCACTCTAGTCTTCAGCAGCAGGCTGCATAATAATGGCTTACGAAAAGTAGAGCTTTAGGTTAGATGCAGATTTGTTAAAGGCTCCTTGAAAGACAGAAAACGTGCATGCATGGATGTGAATGTGTGTGTCTCTTGTCTGGGTAAAAAGTTGTACTGCTTTAACAAACACAATCAATGTCAGTAGAGTCAATCCAGGTTCATAACATACACTCATTGCAAATAAACTTATGTTGTATAAACTTCATGTGGACACTGCACTACATAATTACAATAAAGCAGATTGCTTAGCCTCAAAATACCATCAATCATATACAGTGCAGCCATATCAAAAATATTCCCTATAGAGAGGCATAAAGATATTGCTATCGAGCTTTTGGAAATGTCAAGGCAATGGGAACCCAGGCATTGCACAATTACATAATGATTATTGCAAAAGTTTCTCCCCCTCACTCAGTGTGGCTGTAATATGCAGTGCATGGCCATGGGGGTTCATTAGTGAGAACAGGCTGCTGTTGAAAAGCTCCAGTTTCACCTCTGATCCCAGCTAATGTGATTTGGACCTGAGATTGGTAGTGCAGAGATTAGATGCTAGCTCACCTCGGGGTGGGAACCAGAGAAGGAGACATACATCAATGCTGTTTGCTCTCAAACTCAAACGTCTTCTCACCTCTAATTTACTCTGAAGCATTTGCAAAAAAAAAGAAGGAAAAAAAAGTGTTGAAAGCAGTTGTAGTCTAATTTATTTTCAGGCAATGGAGATTTGGTGGAGATGAGCAAGTGCGTGCTAATCCACTCAGTTACAACTCAGAGTGCATGATTTGGGCTTTCATAACAAATCAATTGGTTTGTTGTGAGTAGGACTGGAAGATCAGCTATGGATGACAACTGTGTTAGCATTCTCCTCTCATTACCTCATGGCTTACCTCCATGGCCCGCACTGCCAGTCGCAATGTCAGCCTACTCCTTCTTTCATTTTCTTTTCATTAAGCCTCTGCTCTCTCTGTCACTTCTTAGCCCCTCCACCTTCATCTATACTCTCCTTGTGCCCCCTCCACCTCCTCTATTATGTCCCTACCTCTTTCCTTTCCCTCATTCCTCTCTCCGCCTCTCATTAGGTCATAGTTGTGGTGATTTGTCAGAGTGGCTGTGTTGATTAATAGGCCGATGGAGCCCCTATATTTGGGGGGCTGTCAGCAGGGCTCCAGAGTGCCAGGGCCGCCCCGCTGAGCCCCCTCACCACCCAGGTGGCCCCATTTGGGCTAAATGAGCTGTGAAGGGTCTCGGCTATGCCCGCCTGCCCCACACTAAGACGTTACGCACAAACACACACACATGCATAGACACAAAAAGGCACCAACACATGCGGGCAAACAGACATACGCACACATCTGAGACACGCTCACGTACTCAACACCCAGGCTCTCGCTGCCACGCACCCCTGCGTTCCCACATGATTTGTCACACTCCATCAATAGACAATAAGTTACTGCCACTCTAGCCTGTCAATGGGCCCTGTCTGCAGCAGACCTCTCTATGGTGTCTCCTAGCCTGGTAGTGGAGGGAGGGGAGGGGAGGGGAGGGGAGGAGGGTGTCGGAGGGTGTCGCAAGAAGAGTGTTGTAGTAGTTAAGTATGAGGACAGAGGGGAATAGAAAGATTAGAAAATAAGAGGAAAATTGTGAGGATAAAGATAAGTAAGGAGAAACTGAGCATAGGGGAAATATTAGACAATATGCTACGCTATGCAACACACAGCTCAGTGGCAAGTAGCCAACTCAAGGAAATAAAGGTCTGGGCCTGCAGGTCTGTTCCTATGTGTGTATATATGTGTGTAAGGAGTAACATGGTTCAGCTGCTCCAAGCCAATTGCATAGCCTTGGAGAGGCAGTGCTGTGTGCATGAATGCATGTGAATGTGAATGTCCCTCTTTGCAAGATTATTTTTGTTCCCCCTAAAATCTAGGTGGGGGAGACCTTGGTGAATGAGATCATGCTGCTTTAGTTGCATGTGCACACACACACAGACACACACAAACACACATTTCCACAAGTGCAAGTGCACACTCCTCCTCAATGATTCAATCTGATGATGGGTATTGGAGGGGAAACTGGAATCTGTGAAGGTCAGAAAAGTCTGAGCAGTAACATCCACCACTGCAGGCTATGCTGCCACTGTCTCTGCTCCTACACTGTCATTACTGCTGGCCGGCTAGCTCTCATTATCAACTTACTTCATCAAACACACTTCATTATCAGCCTGTCCTTAACAGACAGATGGGATGGACCCTCGAGCAAATGACAGAGTAACTGGAATAAAGTGATTCCCTTTAAAGTCTGTTCAATGAACGGGTCATAACACATATAGTCCCCTGCTATTAGTTTATCTGTGATTTACACTTGATTGGACATCTGGAAGAAGAAAAAGAGTGGTATGTTTCTTCAGAAAATACACTTTAATTGTACCAATGGCTACGCGTCATAATTACATCGGAGGCGATTATAGTCATTACGAAGTCGTTATTTCTGAGACTGTTGAACATATGAAAGGCGGATGGATACACTGGCTGAATAGACAGCTGTTACTGAAGATGTAAGTAACAGACAGCACGATCACGCTGGCAATATGGACGACCATGAAATTAAGACTCAACGTATAGTAATTACAATGACAATGAGCTTTGTTCGGCGTGTCAAGTATCAATCTAACACTTGCCAGGCAGCTTTCATATCATAGCTAATAGGCAGTTGGTGGGGCCCGGCCGTTGCCAACCGCCGAAACCAAACTATTCATGAGCCGGCCCTCGTCGCTGTGTTTAGCAGTTGACGTAACAGTAATACACACATCAGCTACATGTGCCCCCATGCAAATGAGTGCATTAGAGCAGACCTTGGAGAGCGGAGCGTGGCCAATAAATCCAGCCGGGGTAAGAAATGTAGCCTTTACCATGCGTGTCCAACCCCATCTATTTAACCTAATTACACACACCATACCAGGTAATAAAAGTCTGCATGCCATCAATTCTGACATCTCATACTGGCTACTGCAAGGAATGTCTATTAGGATCTATAAATCTTCAGGGTGGTGATCTTCTTGTGGTGTGAAGAGTGTGAAACGTGTCTGTGTGTTGCCTTTTGATGTTTGTGTGTGTACATGTTTGAAGGTAGTTTTTATTGTGTGTGCTAAATCTGCCAGTATGTAACCCACTAAAAGAGTTCAATCATCAAGTTTCTCTAGTTGGCCTTAATCCAAATACCAAAAGAAAAACATCAAATAGCTGATTCAGACAGTAGTAAAAAATGAAATCCTGGTTTTGGCTGGATGCTTTTCCTGCCCAGGTGTTTCCTGTCACTTGCTGGCAGACCCGTCTGTCACGCCTGAGGCCGGGCAGAACGTTGCTGCAGGTACTTTCACTTTCTAACGTCATGCTCTGCAATTGGTCAAAGAAAACAGTGCCGGCTTGCTGGTAGCCACAGCCAGTGTTTTTAGCCACAGATGGCTGGAGATAAATAGATGTGGTCACAGTAGCTTCACTCGCACCCTCTCTCTGTCTTTGTCTGCAGCGCACCTGAGGCCACACCTGATGGGATGTGGATCCATGGATGACAGGACAAAGTGGAAAGGTGAAGCAAGGCAGTAAGGGGAGAGATAAAAGACAAATGGCTCAGAGGTGATGAATCTTATTGTTTGAAGATGTCCCTGTGAACCATTTCAACTTTTCACCTCTCTGGTTAATTGTTAGAATGCGAATCAGTCATATTCGAGTGGCAACTTTATTACTTAACAAAGCTGAGCATATATGAAATATGGTGGATAAAAGGAGCCATTTCAGTCAAAGTAGCATGGATAAAACAGACAAATATTTGGAATAACGTAGAAATATATGATTGTGTTTAATACTGGCACATCAAGTGAATATTACAAAAGAAACTCTAAGCATATATATATATATATATATATATATATAAATATATATATATATATATATATATATATATATATATATATATATATATATATATATATATATATATATATATATATATATATATATATATATATATATATATATATATATATATATATATATATATATATATATATATATATATATATATATATGTATATATATATATATATGTATATTTATTTGTTTATTTATTTGTTTATTTATTTATAAATAAAAGGATCACCACACCTGGAATTCCACTTCAGGATGTCATCCATGGAATTCAGCAGAAAAGCTAATCCATCAGACTCTATAAAGAGAACAATATGGGTGTGTATATTTTCTATTAAAAAGGATTACTCTATTACCAAAACTGAGCAGGTTTAAAAAGGCGGCTCCAAATATGTGGTTTGGTAAATTGATTTATGTCTGATTTATCTCACATAAGCCTGAGACAGTGTCTGTTTTCTGGAGAAGTGCAGGCATTGTGTCACAAACAATTGCTGTTTCTCGAAGCTGGCTAAAAGAGGGTGAATTCTCAGCAGCTGGTGTCACAACATAAAGCTGTTGTGGTACTGGCTGCTGCTAGAGAAAACAGTAAATGATTGGGAGTGATAGAGGAGTTTAGCTGGCAAAGATCCACTCTGTCTTTCCACAGTTTGTGCTTATCTTTTAAAAAGGAAACATCACAAACACAAACCCATCTGCAAAAAGATTAAAATGGAAATACACTTGCATGTATACGGTATTATTTATTCTTATACAAACCACACACAATGGCAGATAAATGGTGATTTGCTGTTGGTTTATGAAGATTACGCTCTCCTTCACTGTCACGTTTGGTGCATTGTGCCGACTCTCTGCAGAGCTCCTGTCTTCAAAGCTACTCCAGAGCAATTGTTGTCTCAGTCACCTATTATAAACAACGCATTTTAGAGAAAAGGCTGTAATTGTGCAAAAGTGTGGCACAAATGGCTTAGTAACATTACTGTATGCCTTTCTTCAATGCAGCACATACGCAGGGCCCTGAAAGCTCTCGCCAATTGAAGTTCTGCTTTCATCCAGCATAAAAGCTAGGTTTGCAATTGAGCTTTGGTGCCATACCTTTCCTCGCCTTTACCCTGCATCCTCTCCGCCTTGTTTCATACGAGTGCACAGCCACAATGGCTTGAGTAATGGGTCCAAAATGCCTTTTCCCTGAGCAAAATCACTGTTTTTGTGGGTCACATGGAGGTAACTTTGAGACTTGAACAACTTGAACAGACTACTGCAGTTACTAATTCTTTGCTCTTTCATGCTATTCTAATACTAAAACCACTCTGTAGTATCACACAGGCCCTATCATTTAGCTTGACTCAATACAATTCACACATCAGAGAGGAAAAGTGATAGAAACACACAGAAAAACACACACAAACACACACACAAACAGAGCGAGAGCGAGAGAGAGAGAGTGTGTTAGAGAGAGAGAGAGAGAGAGAGAGAGAGTGTGTTAGAGAGAGAGAGAGAGAGAGAGAGAGAGAGAGAGAGAGAGAGAGAGAGAGAGAGAAGAGAGAGAACACAGGTCAACCACAGAGCTTTTTCCTTGTTTGAAAATGTCAACATCAAAGAGAAGCTGCTCTTCATCGGTGGGGGCGTGCTGGTGGGCCATGGATGTTTCCCTGCTGCAGAATGAATCGGGGTCCAAAGCCAAACCAAAAGCAGTCTAAAATAGCCTGGCGACTGGGTGGTTATGGCCTCACATCTTATATGAGATGAAGCCACATGCTTTTAGTGCCCAGCGGCTGGCCTTGTTTGCTACATTAGACTAGAAGTAGGATGTATAGTGGGAGAAAAGTGCCTGGATGTTACATTTGCTCAAAAGTTTTGAGTGAAAAGTTAGCTTTGAATTCCCTTGATTTGAAATTCAAATGACATCCTCTCATGAAACTATGATTATTGACAAACTTCAATTGTTATTCTTTCAGATGAACTCCAGATGCTGCAAGCTTTCGACATCTCACCTTATGCTGACGTAATAGCTTTTGACATGTCTTTTCTATCACATATGAAAGCATGAGTTTGGTGAGCGCACGTGTGTGTATGTACATGCATGTATAAAAGCCTGAGCAGGCTGCAGACAGTGGCCACTGGGAAATCAAGGAGCACTTTGTCATGCATCCTTAAATGTGTGACACTGCGTCTCATGAGACGGTGCCTGATTGGTCTATGAGGCATCGAAGAATGATGGCTGAGTGATGGCCTCAGGGGGGATATAGTGTGTGCAATTTGTGTGTTGAGTGTAGTGCATTGTATGTGTGTGTGTGTGTGTGTGTGTGTGTGTGTGTGTGTGTGTGTGTGTGTGTGTGTGTGTGTGTGTGTTGGCTGGGGTTAGAGACACAGGACAGGACGGTGACATGCCTCAGTGGCACCCTGTCAAAGCCAGCTGGCAACATGTCGTAATCCCGCCATCAGGGACTCACATGCCACTCTGGTCTTAGTTTTTAGGACTCACATCTTTAAACCAAATATCAGCTTCATTGACATAAAAAGAATAAGATATGAATGAGCTTTAAACCCAACAGTTGCTTTAAGTGTAGCGATGGGTTACACAAGGGATGTAATAATTAGCTCATATCAAAAAAGTGAAGACACTTAAATAGTTTTTTTTTTAGATTTTCTTTTTTTGAAGATTTTTTTAGACTCCAACTTTTATGGAACTGGTGCTAAATTTTCACATTTGTCAGTGGGGAAACAGATTTCACAGACTATCCAGGGCAAAATCAATAATTTGATTAGCTTGGTTATTTTCATACCAAAATAAGAGAAAGTCAGAAATATGTTGCCTGAAAGTATGACTTAAGAGTATAACCCAACTTTTGGGTGGTTTACTTTTCACCTGCAAGTTAGATATCTTATATATCTAAAAGCATATTTTGAAAAAAGTAAAAGTGAAAATTTAAATTTGAAGTTGTTAACAGAGATTAATGACAAAAACAAATTAATAATGAGGAAAAATTACTAAGAAATTAGGTAATACATTTGCTTTAAGTTCTAGCATTTTTTCCCCAAATGCAGTTGTTGGAAATTAAGTCGTTTTAATGGTTTTTAAAGGCAGAGCACAAAACTGAAACTTTGTGCTGTAATAACTCATCTGTTTGCCCTTATAAACTTTCATAAACAATCTCTTGGACTTTTCATTTTACAGATTGAAGGCAAGTTGTCGAATAGTAAAATATGTGTGCATTGTCTATCAGTTTGTAACACTGACACAGCAAAAGCTCACATGTTTTACAAGTATTTTTGTGTTATTTGTAGTCACAAATATTTCATGGGATAAATTTAATTTACTGGTGAAGTTACTGGCCAAAACAAGATAAATAACTCCTTACATAAATGGGCCATTTATTAAGGCTACTAGGACATTTTGACTAGAAATCAGACAAATACACTTACTAAGACGAAGGTTTTTGCAGTGAATTTCAGGGGTTAAAAAGATAACCCGTCTAAAACACCAAAAGAATTAACACAAATATGCAGGTCACATGGTTCATTGGCTTTGGTCGGGACCCAATTAGTATTATTGTCCTAGAATAAGACTTTAATGTCTTAATCCAGAGAAATCTACTGTATGAATCCTGTTTGACTCCTGAAAGAAGAGATGAATTCTAAAACCAACAGGGGGCAGCCATAATTACCCAGCATGCCCCTCATATTTACTATCCCTTAATAAGCCACTGGCATGGAGCAGACAATGGCCTGTCATTTTTATTTCACATTTGTTTTCACACCGTTTTGTTGTCGTATATTCATCAGCAGATAAGGACCGGCATGGAGTGAGTGTGAGTGCTTAACTTTGTCTCCCTGGTCTGTTTCTGATGGATGTTACCAGCTCTTACCACCCGAGAGGTGGAGAGAGAGGGAAAAAGAGAGACAGAGTGAGAGAAGAGCAGGATTTACGCTGGCACCGCAGTTTTGTCCAATTAATAGATTGCCAGTGTGTTGCGTATTTTGCATGACAAAGGAGGGTAATATTAAACTGCCATTTGTAATGAAAATGCACTTTGCAAATTAAAAAGTGCAGAAACCCAATTTTTCCTACCTCTTTAGGAAATAAACAGTCCTTAACCAATTAAAGCGCATTGTAATAATTCCGTGATTTATTGCAGGTTGTTTAACTTTCAAAACTCGGCTAACCTATATTAAGGTCACAATCCATCATGTCTTGCATGGAGTGCTATGGAGTAATGGCTGTTGTATTAGCTGCTTTTGATGATAGTATGAAAGAAGTATTAGCACTTGTCAACAAAACTGCTTACAACATAACATTAGCATGCATGAGCTGCGTCGCCTATTCATTATCTTGGCAGCTCCACACACGCGGTTACTGCCTTATAAAACATTTTGCCGGGCCGAGAGCACACACTCACTGTTTGGTTTTGTGATAGAGTGGCGACATGCAAACCATGGGGCGCGCTCTGGTTACAATGCAAACAGGCAACGGAAAGATGAAACAGTCTCTGTGACACACAAGTGAGGAAGGGGAGAAAGAGGGGATGAGGGATGGGCAGGATAAAGAAGATCACTCTCCATCTTTGCCTTGATCACTCTCCTTCAGTCTCTGTGTTACTAAAAAAAGACAGAAAATGTCCAGTGGCTGACTGAAAGGAGAAAAGGGAGACCAGAAGAGCAGAGGGTGAGAGAGAGTGCAATGTTATGAAAAAGCTATACCTCTTTTTACACCTCAGCTGAGGCTGAATGATGACTGGCAAGAGAAGAGAGATGGAAAGAGAGAGACCTAAAACAAGCTGAGCCATGTGGGTAACATTTGGAGGGTTGTTGAGGCAGATACAATGTGCAGAAAGAGAAAGCTTCAGCAGTAAGCAGTTACTGATTTGAAGGACAGAACGATGGACATGATGAGGGGCTTGGAGAGTGAAATAGGGAGAGAGAGAAGGAGTAACAGATGAAAACATGCAGAGAAAGAGTTACGGCTGAAGGGCACGGCAGGGTACCAGCCAGAGAGAGAAAGATGCAGAGATGCGGGGCGGTGTGACATGGTGACATTTGCCTCCACAAATGGGCTCTCTGGCTTTAGCCGCGCAGTCTGGTGCGATGCCCCCCGACTGTGAGCCAAGAATGCACTTAGCTCAACAAGAGCAAATGAATGGCCCTGTTTTGACTTTTACCATTACACTCCTTCTCCCTGATAGCTGGTGCCGGGCAGAGTGAGGCTTTGTTAGAACACGGGGATCCCTGCGTGTTTGAACGCCCCTCCACCATCGTCTAATTAGTGTGCTAAATTAGCAGTCGGGTAATATGTGGATTCAGTATTCAGCTCTTGATTCTGTTGTGATTCATCTGAGTAGTTGTAGTTGGTAGGAGGTAAAATGAAAAGAAATATATGTCAACATACAGCAAACTGCTAAAAATACATATAAGTACATACCAAGCTAACTTCAAGAAAAAGAGCAGTGAATCAGGCACCAATTTAACAGCCATTTTTATTCCTGTACATGCTTTTTGTTATCTTAAGGTCCACTTCGAACCATGATGTAAACTCCCTATAGAGCAAAATCTACAAATCCAAGCCAAGCAAATACCTGACAAGCCCACAAATACATCAACAACAAGCCATTTAGCAGCCACGGCCACTACGCCAGATATTCAATAGAGCTAATTGCATCACTCAAGATTCTCATATCCTTGAGCAGCAAAGCAGAACATCAGGCTTATATAATTTATCCTTTATTTATTCCTGAAAGTCCATCTTTGACACAATTTTCCCATCCCTTTGAGAAAAACATAGAAGTCAAATAGCTGACGGGTTTATTCAGCAGAGCTCGCTAGAGTTATATTTCTTTCTTTTTTTAAAATTTGAATTGTTTTTATTGATATTATTTCCCTTTTATTTAAAGCAGATTTACCAAAGCCTAAATTTGAAAAAGCATTCAAGTTGAGGACGAAGTTATTGAGTAAAGTGAATTACTGTTGTGCAGCTTTGTTTACTACAAACATGCACACACACAAAGATATGGAGGCACATACTTCAAGTGTATGCATAGACAGCTATTTTTATATATAAACACGCAGAAACATGTGATGCTAAATGTTCCCCTGCACATTCTGGACAGGCTTGCAGCACGGTTAGCATTACATATGTCTATACACTGTCGGTCTCTGATCACTCAGTCCCTCGCCTCGCTCTGCATGTGTTGATATCTAAATCTCTCTCTCTCTCTCTCTCTCTCTCTCTCTCTCTCTCTCTCTCTCTCTCTCTGTTTTCCTCTGTAGCTCCAGCTCCCCAATGATTATTCATGTGCGTTTAACTCTCAAACAGCCCCTCATTAACTGTGGCTCGCTGGGCCATACGTTGGGCCAAATTACACGGCTTTGACATACACAAACCAGCAGGGGAGGGGGGGTGGGGAGGTGTGGGAGCAGAGTCGTCGGGATAAAAGGCCTGGCTCTCTCCTTGGTCCTCTCTAACCATAGATAATGGCTGCCAACGTGTCTGTATGGTCTTTTAAAGCAATCAGCACTTTCACTTTTAGAGGAGTGGGCTTTTGGGGGAGCGAGGCAAAGAAGAGGGAGGGTGAGGAGCAGGAGGAGAGGGTGGGGAAGAGGAGGGCAAAGTGGTAAACACTGAGTCAGGATTGGATCTCACTTTCAAACACCCAGACGGGAAGGTGGGCAAGAGGAAATGAAGAAAATTTTGCACTTGAGGAAAGGGGAATCCCAAGTGAATGTACTATTCTGGTATCAGGGCCGAATAACAATTTCATTTTGAACTGAATGATTAATACAACACATAAATGTACAATTAGGAAACTTTATTTTCAGTTGCACCGCGTGCTTAATGGAAAATTGTGCTGAATGATAACAATGCAACTTATCAGAAGCCATAAATACACAGTGTCTAGGAGTTCCAGCAAGTTTTTTGCAACTATTGTAAATGAAAATAAAACTTTGATTTTTTTTTTGTCTCAAAATGGAGTGAGATTACCCAAATCCCCCTACACAATACCATAAAACACTATGAAATTAACAACACTGCAAGCAACCATTACAGAAAAGCTGTGACGCAGGCTGTCAAAGATGTCAGATTTACACTTGTTACGTCAGCTACTATCATTTTAACACTCATCTGTTTAATTTGAAGTCTGAAGCTGCATCATGTTAGCTATGAATATCAGACTGGGACTTGGCACATGCTCCATGTTTAAGAGTGGGCTGAAAACAGTATTATAAACTTGATGCAGAAATCACTGAGAATTTTTCTGTTTTTAAGTGAATAGAAAGTAATTTATGAAAGATAGTTTGCCAGTTTGTCATGCAGGTACATGGAAGAGTTTATTTAAGGCTGAAGAAATGACCTCTGGATGGAAAGAGGAATGAAATCTGTACTAAAACTGCTTGATTTGTCAGCCATATCCATCACTTTTGAAAGATCAATGCTGTGGAAAATATGAAGAGAGTGTTGCTACTTGGGTGCCATTGGCTGGCATACAATTCAAAAATACACCCCATGAACAGAGGCTGTGGTCCTAATCCCAGCGGACCCAATTTTGACTTGCAGTCCCGGCCATTTGCCGTATGTCTTCCCCCTCTCTCTGCTCCACACATTTTCTGTCTCTCTTCTACTGTCCAGTCAAATAAAGGCAAAATTGTCCCAAAAAGTAAACTTAATAAACAATGCAATACACCTGAGTATCTAGAGTGGGTTGTAATTCACTTGTTTGACACTTACCCAGGCAGCAGTTTCAGGCATTAAGAATATGTATAAATAATCTTTTTCATTATTATTTTAGTCTTGTTTGTTTTTGTAGATTATGAAGAAGGATCAATTTGAGTCTGTTAAATAACCTGCTTAAAACTCCTAACAGGAGCTTTCTGTTGTAGTTGAGGGTATTTTAGTCATGAGAACAATCAAAACCTTTGTATTCATCACCAGCTGATGTCTTTTAACAGAGACCGCAGTAACTAGTGAAAAAGTGTGGCAATGCAGTTTTTGAAAAGTCAAATCAGCACCTAAAACAACTGAGGGATTAGCCCTGGAAAATGAAACGGCCCCTTCACTGAGGTGATCAGTCTCTGTCTAAGGCTCTACTGTACAGTCTGAGAGACTACACTCAAAAATACACCAACAGTCAACTCAAGTATACTCAATATTTACAAGTGTTACACACGGGAGGTTTCTGATACTTCCTGGCTCTTTCCAGCAACAAACTGACAAAAAGAAAAATAGACTCTTTACAACTCTAATGTGCATCATATGTAGGACCATGGTCATGTTCAAAAGAGCCCACATTGCCAGAGTTTGGGGTAATAAACATTGTCAGAGTGGAGATCTAACTTCTTTATGTGTTGGTCCACAAGTTGTAGCTTGTGTATATTTTTGTGGTCATTTTCTTGACATCGTATAGAGAAATATTTCATCGTACTCAGAGTATATATTGAATTTGTCTATGTCTAAAATGAAACAAACATTAAACACACACATTAATACAAACACTAACAAAAGCAGAGCTCAAAATACACCCTCTGTGGGAAATCACATTTTATTTACGTCACATCTCAAATCACTCACCTTCAAAACCAGCCATGATACTGTAGATATATTTACACATCCACATGTCAGTCATTGCTTTTCAAACGAGATGGAAAAGAGTGCTCACATGCTCTGACGTACCCTAACAACAGCGAGTGTGGGAGAACAAGTTTCCAATGACCTCAAACATCGACTCAACTCCACGTAACCATTACAAATCAGCCTTTATTGAACCGCAGGCTGAGAATCCCTCATCATTACCTCTCTCCGCACGTAGTAGAGCAATCAAATCAAAATGTGCCTAATTTGACAGTTGTTATGAGAGTGACCTCAGTGTAATGTGAATAACTAGCCTTTATTAAGAAGAAGAATCGAGACTAATTCTACGTAGTTTGTCACATCTGACGTCGGACCTTCAGGTTTTTTTTTTCTTTTTTGGTGGGGGAGTTAGTGCCATATGCTCAGTGTATGACAGCTACATCACAGCGGTGTGACACAAGTGTATACTCCTCATGGGATGCTGATGGGACTAGTGTGTTTGTGTGGATGTGTGTGTTGTGTGTGTTTGGGGGAGGGGGGGTATCACAGATGTTGCAGGCTGAGGTCTGGTGCAGATGGCTCTGGGGCGTACTTGCCAGTGATCTCTTTCCAGTGAGAACAGCAATGCCACACACACATTGCTACCTGGACTCTCTTTAGAGGATATGAAGTGACATGCTACACACACACACACACACACACACACACACACACACACACACGCACAAATGGACACAGAACTACACACACATACCCCCATCAGGAACACTGCATGCATAAAACAAACCACACTCAGATTGACCTCTCTGTTTTTTACTCTTTTAAAACTCTAACAAGCATTTTGTGAAAGTTTCAAATTGGGCTTGCAATATACTTTTTTTTTTAATAAATGTCATGAGAAGGTTTTCACTCTGTAGAAAAAGCGATTAGGGTCACAAGCTAAAGTTCCTTTTAAGTTCTGATTTAATTCCCTGAATTCTGACGCTCTGTATTTGTGTCTTAATTATATTCAGAGAGAAATGTCAGAATTCCTAGAATAAAGTCTGAACTTAAACAAAAAATCAAATGTGGCACTAATCCTCATTTACTACTGCCTGTGCACCAAAAGAAAACCTGGCAGTTTCACTTTTTTGTACTTTACATGATCATATTTCAGATATAAAAATGTTTCACTTAACATAATCACTTCATGAACAAACCATGAAGCCTGAGTGTGAGAGACATTATTCCATGTCTTTGATAGCTTAGCCCAGCTAACTAGAGTTTTCTTATAGGTATGTTTTAATGCAATGCTTTCAATTTCATTTGACTCTTTAAACACCATGTATGCCCACCGAAAAACACATATACAGCGATTAGAGCAAAACATCAAGCCACTGTAAACCAAGTTACCTACTGAGTATTTTTAAAGAGAGCATCTGTATAGCCTGAAATTCACACACATAGAAGAGCACAGGTCTCTCTATTAATCTTCCTCTTCCTCTGATTGTCTCCCTCTCCTTGTTTCTCACTGGGTAAAGGTGTCCTCTGGGGAAAAGAAAGGCCTCGGGGGATTTGTCTTAGTGCAGAGTGCCACCTTGTTGTCAAGGCTGCAATGACACATTTCTTTCAAAGCCACTCCTGACAGACGCTCACAGAAGAGAAATGTCATTTCATAATGCATTGCAACATCAATGCGGTGCACACGTAGATAGTTTCTACGATATATCTATCAAGATGAAAAGGCAGGAGGAGGATTGGCCTGGGGCCAGACAGATTATGTCAGTGCAGTTGCAAAGATATGACCTCCATTACCTCATGGCATCTTGTACCAGTGACTGGATCTCTTTGACATTTCTGAAATCTATGGCTTTGCTGCTTTCAGTAATTTTTCAGATCTAATTTTATTGTACTGTAATCAGAGTTCACAGTTTGTACTGCTGCGTCAGCATGCACAAGTGGCATATATTTCTACCCTTTAAAAGTTCCACATCTATACATGTTAGTATCATAAAATGTAGGTAAAGAATTAAAAACTGTGTATGATGTTTGACAAATGAGGATACAATTTTTTAATACTCAAAAATATTAACTATATGGTTGTACACTATCACATCTTCTTTGTTAAGATAACAAAGTGAAGTAGGAGCAATAAATGATACTTCATTTTCTAAGAACTTGTTTAGAACAGTAGTGTAGGAACTTTCATATAAGGACAAAAATGTTCAGTGTCAATTTAACAAGTTAGTCTAAAGACAAAGATGAGTTTTAGTTCACTTTGAGTCCACATTTGGATTTCAGTAATCGCTAAAGACAAACAGGACACAGTTAAAACGACAAATAATCACAAGTACTTCAAGTATCACTGGACTGAGCTGTATGCACAGGGATAAGAGAATGTGTCTTTAGGCGTAAGTGCACGGATGTGTGATGGGAAAAAATGACCATCATATGTCCCACAAGAAGAGAGGTGAAACATGAACACAGATTTGTAATGTGTTCATTAATGTGAGAAAAACCAGAAAGCAGACAGCGGGTCCCTGTCAGAGTGTTTTACTGGATGAAGAAGTTAATTAAAAGAGGAAACACAGGATGAGGAGATGGAGAAATAGAGGAGACGTCAGGAAGGACCAAAGGGTGATTGTTAACAGGACATCTGGCACAAGCTTGTTTCTCTCTGGGAGGCGGCATGGAAGGAAGGGGGGGGGGGGGGGGGGGTAGCAGCTATAAGTACTTGACCTTCCACTTGTCTGACTAGCAAACTCGCACAAAATCAAACTCTGCAAACACACGTGCACATACATATGCAAAGTGTACTGTAGTTATGGCGTGTATGGGTTCCCAGGGAGGAAAAAGAAAGCGTGAAGGTGAACAACATGGCCGCCGGGGTGCTGACACGTCAGAGATGGAGACAAGGGGATGAGATCACTGTCCCGCCCGTGGGCTGTAATGGCAACAGGAACTTCTTCAGCAGGCTTACACACACACTCGCACAAGTAAAGACAAACACATGTGTACACACTTGAAAACAAAAGCAAGTATGTATGCCTGTATACACACAAAGTGTTCACACTTTTATATGCAGACACACACACACACACACACACACACACACACACACACACACACACACACACACACACACACACACACACGCAAACAGCCTCCCAGTGTCTCTGGGAGTATGCAGTGAGAGTCTGTGCCTGCTGCATATGTGGCCCCATGCATAAACAATGTGCCCTGAGAGACAGTGGAGTGATACTATGGCCCTTAGCACAACTCCCATGAGCCTCTCTGCCCCCTCCATAACCACAATCAGTCTCTCTCTCTTTTTCTGTCTCTCTCTCCTCTCTCCCACACACATATTTACAGGCACACTCACACACACAGTGGCAAATGAACAGTAGGAATATGCACTAATGAAAAAAGAAGCAGCACAAAGAAACAGACGCAAAGAGAAGGAGAGAGGGGTGTGTGTGTGTTAGAATTCAGCACACACACATCCGCGTTTACAGACGAGCTCACTAAAAGATGTGTGGGTGCTTTGTACATGCAAAAAGTTACATATACGTGCTACAATACAGACACGCAGTTTTTGTTTTCTAAAACACAAGACAAACATCTGTAGGCCTAGTGGTTGTGACAGATGACAGTGGACACCTGCCATTCTTTTTTAGGTGTTCTGGCCTTTTGGTACTGTTAGCTCTACTTGATTACTATTTATCATACAGCTTTTGTACTGATCACATGACTGTGTAAAATACATGAATCTGATTGGTCAAAACCTCAAAGCAATGTTAATTCTAAAAAGCAAGGGCACCTTTAGGGATAACCAGATCAAAGACAGTTGATTGATGGATTACATTTTTTTTTGGTTAACAGTAAGGGGTTTTGGAGTGTGGATGGCCTGGTGTTAGGGTTGTGCTCTATATGGGCAGGGGGCCCTTGAGCGGGCAGTCCAGGTCCATGTCCAGCCTGTGGTGGCTTTCCCACATGTCACTCTCCACTGTCACCCTGTTTCCTGCTCTGTCTACTTCCCTGTTCTCTCAAAAATAAAGGTGCAAAAAGCTAAAAATTAACTTTAAAACTGTAAACAGTGTCAAAAACACAGATGATATTTTCAATACAACCTTAGCTTCTTTGGGTCACATGAAACTTTTTGTTAGTGGATAATGGCTAACCAGCCATCACTGCTTAACATGACTAGTTAAGTAAAAAGGAAATGCCAGCAGATGTTTGAAGCTCGGGGAAGCTTGTAAGGGAAATCAAACCCTCTGCAATATGCTGGGGTTCTGCTCACTTTGTCAGTATTCTAACGTACATGATCATTTGCTCACTGTACATTATCTCATTATCTTGCTATTATAACTTTTAAAAAATATATATTTTTATGTATACAGCTTAAACAATGTTTTTTTTCTTTTTTTCAAAGTTATTTTTTTGGGCTTTTTATGCCTTTGATGTGAGAGGACAGGGTAGTGGACAGAGTAGGAAACAGAATGCGGAAAAGTCGCCACAGGCCGGACTTGAACCCTGGCTGCCTGCTCAAGGGTTTTAACCCATATGGTACATGACATAAACCACTAGGCCATCTGTGCTCCAAAAAAACATTCTTTTGATTCCATGGTTGATAAAATTTCTATTGCAACAGATTCTTATTTGCCACAGTACAGGATCTATTAAACATTCAATCTGTATAAGTGTTCAATGGTCAAACGTTAGCCTGCTGATTGGTTGTAGTTCACATTAAACTGAACACTTCTATTGAGAGTAACCATAGACAAATTGAAGTGGACTCCTACAAGATAAATGATGTTGACTTTTTTCCTCATTCAGTTCCTTTTTTTGAAGCCTTGCAGTTGACAACTCAAAAAATAAATCAAGAAAAAGTCTTTTAACATTGTTGCTACTATCATTACTGCTCATGGTTAAAGTTAGTTTGTAGTCTGTAACAAAAAGATGCCCTCACCAGCTCTGCTGTCCAAAGCTGGGCTGCGGGACAGGACCCAGTATCAGATAATCCATGTTGTTGCCAGAATGCTGGCCACACAGTGGAAACCACCACATTCTCTTTTAAATTCACAATGGCTACATACTTACCTTGATGTTGCTGTTATGGAGCTTTCAGTAGCTAGGATACATGGAGCTACTGAAAAATGTTTCATCTTGGAGAAGAACTATAGACATGATCATCATGATTTTAATGAAGCACCTGATCATTCTTAACGCAACTTTGCACTGACTGACCCTTTGCAGGATAATCTGAAAGTGTGCTTTTAATTGTAGGAAAATACATTTTTTTGTCCTTGGTAGGTATTTCTTCTTAGAGACATGACAGAGGTAGGCTGGCATGGCAGTGGTGGGTGGGGACTCTATAGGTGAAGATGAAACTGCAGGATCTTCCACTGCTGCTGCCATATCTATGTGCCTCTGTTTGGCTGCAAGTGGGTTGACTTAGTTGCACCATCTGCAGAATAGAAGACTACATGAAACTTTGTATTTTTAATTATTACTTCTATTATTATTATTGATGTTATTATTATTACATCAACTATCATCATTATTTATCATTATATTTTATTCCATGATAATCTATATGGGGAGGAGGTATGTCACTTTTTATTTTTGATTATATATATTTTTGATATGCCTTGACTTGTATCAACATGACATTGCAATGAGCTGCATATCTTTGAAAATGAAAAAGAAATTGATCACAAATAAAAGATAATGCATGTTGTTTAGCCTTAGCATGCTAACAGAAAGATGAATGCTTTTGTAATGTTTAATAATTAAACTATGACTAAGTCCCGCCTTCAAATGCAATGAGCCAATCGTGGTGCATATGGCCATTCCCTCTGCCCAGACATCCATTGAAATGCATTGCAGAAAGTTTTTGTTTGGTTTTATGAGGTTTCATGAGATTTTGATGGTCAAAAAGTGTTCATGGGATACATGCAACTCTGACACAAGGTATCCTGAGGGGCTGGGCAATGGGTGTATTTTTTTTTTACCCTTTTCTAAGCCACATCTCAACCGAGACAAGTATCTTCTTTGGATAAAGTGGTAGCCCACAACATCAAATGGGATCTGGGATTTTCTTCAAAGTTAGCTAAAGTTAGCCTAACATTAGCTCCTAGCTGTGTTTTTCATCAAGTCACTTTGTTTGCTGGGAGTTCATTGGCCTATTTTGTTCTAGTTTTTGTACTGTGGTGATTGTACATCATTGTTAGCTGTTGTCCAAAGGGCTCTAATTAAACTAACATTAACTTCTAGAGCCTCGTTTTACTAATTTATCTGTAATAGCCGAGATTACAAACGTTGACAACCATAATGCTGAATGATTCAGTGTAAACACTGTCGCACCAAACTAACGGAGTGACATTCCTTGGTGAAGATGGTAAAAAGGCTGTTATATTTTTCTCACGAGCAATGCATATCCTCTATCTTGTTGTCTGAGATGGTGATGGCAAGAGATGCAGTTTATCATGTTTGAACTGGGAACAATGAAATGATCTATCCAAGTTGTAGTTTTGGTGACTACTAGATGATTAGCTTTCTGTCTCCAAAAATCATCAATAGCATCCTGTAAAATGTCTCCTACTGTAACATCTGCCATACGTCTGTTACTGAATATTCATTGTTTGTCCGAGTGAGTGGAGGGGGTCCTGACCCATAGGTCAGTTTAAGAAATACAATCCAAACTGGGTGAGAGGGGACTCTGATGTGAAGACTTCAGATAACGGGAACTATAAGCAAATGAAAAAAAAAAAAGTCCTTTATAAAAAAAATTTCTCTGTGTACAAAAAGGAAGGTATTTTATATTTACAGCTACCACAGAAGTTACAGTGGACATACTTTACCTTCTACCTAAGAGTAAATAAGTAGTTAAAATTAGCAGCAGGGCTGCACACAGGCAGAAATAAATAAACACTTGCTTGTATTTCATCAACTTAAACAGAAAGTGTGTACAACAAACTATTATAGAGAGGTGTTAAAAGAGAAGATTTAATAAAACTAGGGATGTAGGGGTGTAACGTGCATAAGTTGAACAGAAGCACATAAAAAAGGCAGACATGTAAACAAGAAAAACCTCATCATATGATGACACAGGAGCGCTCTGTGAAATCAGTATTTTTGCTTGAAGTTAACCTCCGACAGAACCAGGGCAACCAAGGTGAGGATGAAATACACAGTAAATTAGAAATGGAAATTGACAAGAAAGAGGGGAGCAAGGGAAGAAAAGAGAAGGGGAGTATGGCAGAGAGGTGGAAGAGAGGCAGGGGGAGCGAAAGAGAGCGAATATGTGAAACAAAGAGGAATGTCCTCAGTATTACCAAGGAGATAATTGAGATATCCAACTCCTGACAAAATGTGCTATTTCACTGGCGCTAGAAAAAAAAAAACAGAGAAGCAGGATGAGGAGGAGGAGAGGGGAAGAGATAGAAGAGGAAAGAGGGGAGAGAGAGAGAGAGAGAGAGAGAGAGAGAGAGAGAGAGAGAGAGAGAGAGAGGAGTCTAGAGGGAGGTGACAGTGGTGTATGTGGCTGTGCTGTCTGTCTGACCTGATTGCAAATAAGCAAAGGAGCACCACCGCGGCCCAGAAGCACTTCCACATACACACACAAACTCCTCTTCCTTGCAAACACACACACAGCCTCCTCCTTTAATAAGACTGCTTAATGTTGGCTGTACACACATGGCACAGCAATAAAATGTGTATGTGTATGAGAGTATGGATACATGTATCTGTTGAAGAAGGGGACAAGGAGGAGAGGGTTGCTGTAGTGAGACAGTAAGGAAAAGGGGGGAATAGAGGGAGGGCAGGAAGGAGGGGCAACAGTGGGTTTCCGAGACACATTTGCAATTTAAAACACGGTTTGGTATAATGAAAATGTAAAGCAGTGGTTTTATTTTATTCAGTGTGGCAGGTTCAGATTCCCAGAGAAGCTCCACTCGAGCAATCAGTCCATTAATAATTGAATTTTGTACGGGAGCCGTGCATGTTTGCGTATGTGAGAATATGAGTGTGCACGTGCTATGTGTGCACGTGTGCGTACTGCGAGTGTGTGTGACAAACCACTCTTCTTCTTTCCAGCTGCTGACCCTAATATGAAGCAGCCAATTAGAGATCTTTATTTAATTGCTGGGCGACTCGTCCTTACTGCACACCGCCACGCTCTGCCAACGACTGGCACTGTGGCACTGGGGCAAGGCCAGAGACACACAAACTTATAATCATTCATGTGCACACACATACACACATTCTCATAGACATATGCACGGATACACAAAGAGGCAAGAGTTTCCTTGATGATGTTTCCCAGGAGAGAATGCACTATTGTAGCAGGACTGCTGCACAGTAGGAAATAATTTTATCTTGCTTTGACATCTGCAACCACAAAATTTCATAATATGAGTGCACAAAAACTTATTTCAACCCTCAAAATCGTGCATTAAGCCCACAAAATGCCAGCTTCTTTCTCTTTTAGCCCTGCTTGCCCTTCATTTCTTTCTCCTCACTGAATGCTCTCTCCAGGCCCTAACTTTCGACCATCCATCCCTCCTTCCTGCCCTGAATCCTCTTTCTGTCTTTCTCTTCTCCCTCTTTCCTCCATCCCTCTCTCTCTCACTCTACATCTCTACATCTCTTTTTTCTCTCTCCCTCTCTCCCTGGCTGTCAGAGAGTATCAGATCAGTAGTTAGATCCATGGCCGAGGCCAAGGCGGCCTCTCCGCTCTCAGCACTCTACCACAACACATCATTACAGCTGACAGCAGGACTTCACAACGCAGCATGCACACACACACACACACACACACACACACACACACACACACACACACACACACACACACACGCACACACACACACACACACACACACACACACAAGCAGCAAGTGTTCACACAACTACAGCCGTGTTTATCTGCACGCTCTTATTTGCTCTATCACACAAATACACATAAAAATCAAATGTTTTATACTTAAGACTTTACAACAATCCTGTTGCAGAGATGTGCAACTTTTCCTGCTAACTGCATATCCTCTTTTTTTTTTTTGCAGAAACTGTTTTTTTTTTTTTTTTCAGATTGCTTGGTCGGGTTTTACAAAACACAAAATGAAGAGAGGAGGAAGGCAAGCAGGAGGAGGAGGGGGATACCACTTTTAAAACCAACAGCAGCAATATGCCAGCGCTGGCGGGAAGAGTTAGCCTCTGTATAACACTTCCAAAGAGAGGGATAGTCCCTCTTACAAGCCGTAAGGGCCGGCTGGTTTATGTGTGTCTGTATGTGTATGTGTGCATGTGTGGGTGGATTTTTTTTTTTAATGCCAAGCAGAGGACTTTAGAGCTCCTGCTGAAGTGAGGTTTGCACACATACACACACTTGAGAATACACCTGAGAATACACACAATCACCATGTAGAACAACAAATGTAACACTTCGCCCACTTTGATCGGCTACCCGAAAACAAGCCAGTAGGGGGGTTGGAGGGTTGGGCTTGGGATGGGTGGGAGGGAGTTGATATGGGAGGAGACTTTCTGCAAAGATTTGGGATATGTTGCCCACAAAAAAAATAAATAAAAAAGGGCCAACTTCCCTCCCCTCTGGCAAGATGACAGGAGGAGAGTAGCTGGGAAAAACAAAACACACTAATCTTCTGGCTTCGCAGGAAGCCACAAAGCATCATTTACACAGCGGAGCTAACAGGAGAGCACCAGGCTTCCTGATTTGCAGCAAGCAGCCTTGTTCTAGATAGAGATATTCAGACTGTCAGTATAAACTGCTTCTGTTTTCGTTTTGCATTTATTTCAATGCCAGACTCAGGGCATAAATTTTTCATCACCTGCTAAGCTATGAATAAAAGATTAAAAAAGGAACTGAGAGGGGAGTGGAAGGGAGGGAGGGCGATCGAGAGAGAAAGAGAAGAAGAGAAAAGGAGAGAAAGGGAGGAGAGGAGAGAGAGAAGGTAAAGAGAGAGAGAGAGGAAAAGAAGAAGAAGAAGAAGAGGAAGGAGAGGTACAAAAAAGTCTAACAGATGTGGTGCATGCAGTGCAACGTGCGAGCACTGTGTGCATAGTGAGAAGGTCTCCCTCTCCCCTTTCTCTTTGCCCCCATCTGCCCAGCTCGCCCCCACACCCCTTTCCCCTCCACCACCTCCCTGCACCACTATCCCAATATACCTCTAGGAAGAGAGCAGTGGCTGTGGTGCAGGGTAAAGATGCTATAATGAGCGGGAGGCAGAGGAGCATCTCACCTTGGCTTTTTATAGGATTACCTGAGAGGTGAACTCTCTGCTCTGTGAGAGGATTCATCAGTACATCCCCTCTCTCTCCCTTTCTCTCTCTCTCTCTCTCTCTCTCTCTCTCTCTCTCTCTTTGCCCTCAGCGGTCTTTGACAGGCAGGGCGAGAGTGAGATGTCGAAAGGCTGCTGGAAAATTCTCTGCAATACAGAGCTGACAGGTTCAGGTGTGGGTTAAAGAAGGGAAAGAAAAGAGAGGGATGGAAGGGATGGAAGGACGAAGGAAATGCAAGGATAGGGATGGAATGAATCTCTGACTCTGTAATTCTCTCTCTCTCTCTTTCTGTAGAGTTTATGAAGCTGTACATCCCGGCTCACATGGACTATGACTGTTAAATCCGTATATACCTCACATCATTACCTCCTCTCCGCCCAGCAGAGTCACACAACGACAGTATGCCACCTTTATTATGAGGACTGCTGCTGTTACTTGCATACTCAATGAGAATCCTCAATTTTAGTCACAGACAACAGACGCAGCATTCTGTAGCTTGTCCAGTTGAGGTGAATAAAACATGGAAAGAATAAACACAAACTCAGAATTTTTCAAACATTAAGTGAGGTCAGGATGAGGTTCATTTTAGTGTGTGGCCTTGTTTAGCTTGGATATTTCAATTTTAAAAAGAAATGCCCCACAGTTCAAACTCTTCAATAACAGTTTTCAATCCATGTTGTCATGCGCACTTGAACCAGACAAGTTTTTTTTTTCTTTTTTTACCTGTGATATGCTGTTACGATTCCAGACTTGGTTGGTTTTTAAAGTGGATAAAAAGTTTTCAAAAACTGCAGGTTATAGAAAAGCTGCACTCTTTCATCAAAATAGCAAAACACGAAAACACATTACTAACTGCAATTAAACAAGCTGCATGGAGGCAAGGCATTGCACAATAACACAAATCCTTTGTGGGTGTGTTGGTGCTCAGGTCTGCAGGGAAGAGGTGTGATCATCGCTCAGGATACCTGATAAAAAATAACCACTTACATAGATGAGCAGTCAAAGCACAACCTCAGCATCCCCACAGCTGCACACACATATCCATGCACACATAACTATCAGATACAGTCATATGACCTTGTCTCTATATGTAAAAATAAAAAAAAATGCTTGACCCTCCTGAAACATATACTTTACACACTGAGATAGAGAAGAGAAACACCTACTGGGTGCATGTGCTTGCAAACACTCATACTTGCATGTGGGCACACACAGGCATGCACATGTGCTTGTGACCTATGCTCACACTTGCACACACACTGTACATATATATATATATATCTATATATCTATATATATAAATATATATAAACATAAAGCCAGAAGGTTGTGCTGTAGAGTATGCATGTGCAGGCTGAAATTCATCTCTGGTTAGAGTAGAGGTAATATATCCCACCAGGACCTGTGTTCCTCGTAGCAATTTAAAATAATTATTGTGAGACCTGATGCTAGACGTCAACCCCAGCCCTCTGCATCTAAATGAGGATATTTGTGTGTGTGTGTGTGTGTGTGTGTGTGTGTGTGTGTGTGTGTGTGTGTGTGTGTGTGTGTGTGTGTGTGTGGTCTGTGTCTGTGTGTATTTGCTTGTGTGCCTGCATTTCAGCATTGGCTACTAGAAACCATGTTGTTTACTGCCAAAACTGGCCCATAAAGCCTACTGAGCCTCTGCTGTGGTCATGTTTTATGCTTCTGGAAAAAAACCAATAACAAAAAGTCAGTCTATCATTACTACAACACCTTGAGATCTTATTGTATTTCACCAAAAGAGGAGGACCAAAATTGTAATGACCATTAAAGCAGGATGATGATTATCAGAGTTATAACAGGTAAATTAAAGGACTAGATTTGGACAGACATGTCTGTCAGATTGTTTAATTTGTAATCATTGCCCAGGGATCAGCTAAATCAATCTGCAGAAAGGAGTCTGGCACATTTCACCTCTGCCTGTTACACTGTTGTAAAATGCTTGTTTCTATTGTAGGCTGATCTTGAGAATCAAGTAATGATGAAAGTCACTTGACACAGTTGGGGGAGCAGCCTGAGGAGGTACTGGGCCCCAACCACCTCTGACAGTGAGAAATCGAGTGAGACCCTGCCCTGTAATCCAGCCAACTACATTGGAGCTGGTGAGAGCATCTCTTACTTGTAGATCACTAAAACAGCTTTTACCATGAGCTGTAGGTGAAGATGGCAACACCATTTGAAGCTGTGACACTGGCCTCACTTGTGCTTAAAGTTGTGTAAAAGCCCTCAGAAAAGGAAGAGCTGAATCTGGACAAAAGTCAATATTCTTGCAGAAGTCCTGCTTACCTTGTTAGATGTAGAAATGTACAGTTCAGTCTAAACTATAACAGATAAGCAAATTGAAATGTTCTTCTTGAAGACATGTATACCACAAGGATTAGTTGCAATGGAAGTGAAGAAAAAAGCACACAGGGTAAACATTCAAGCACAACCTCAAAGTAATGATAAGTAAAGAAATATGACAGGGAGGAACCAAAGAAAATACAGCAACAATCCAAATAAGGATTTTGTTAGTCGCCCAAAGACACTTCTGTAACCCCTTTTTGTACACCCAGCACACACTCAACGTAGCACTTCCTGAATACCCTAACCAATATGGTGATTTAAGTGTAATTTTCACCTCAAGATATGCTAATTTCAGTGTGTGGAAGTTGGGAAAAAAAAACTGTATGTGGGGTTATCTAGCATCTTGCAATCAGTTTGCCCTTATGCCGCCAACCTCCTGCCATTTTTTCGTATCACCACCCACTCACCACCTTTCATATCACCTCCATTCCTCTAACTCCCCATGTCATTTCCTTGTCAACTCCTACTACTTCTTTTACTACTCCCTGGTGCCCCTTGGCGCCCTCCCTCTGTCCTTCTTCGTGTCTTTTGTCTGAATTTAACTATTTTTCATCCTCCTTCACTACAGTCTCAGGGCCAAATACTGTAAATCCTCCCCATCCCCAACTGCTCCATTTCTTCTCAGTGAGGAATAAGGGTGAGGGCCATGCCAGGAGGAGTTGGCATCAACCTGTCACCCCAGCATTCCTGCTTCCTCCTTCTGTCAGCCGGTTTAATCAAATTACATCCCTTACCCATGCACACACACACAAGCCTGTTTCTCAATCATTCTCCTTCCATGCATCTCTTCCAACATCTTCTTCATCTACTCTTTCAAATCCTGAACCCTTTATTCTCCATGACAAGCTACAGACTGTGTACAAAAAAAACACAGTTTAAGTGCATTTGGGGAGAAAATTGCATGTCTTTTTAATGTTTATGTGTCTGGGTGCCTTTGCTTGTGTTTGCGAACATAAAAAGAGTACAACACAACATGCTGTAATGATATCTGAGGCTGCTGTTTCATCTTAATTAAATTTCCCTCCTCTTTTCTGCTTCCTTCCTGTGTGCCCACTTGCCCACGCTCCAAATGTCAACAGGATTTGGGCACATGGAGTGGCATCTGGTGCCACATCACCCGACGCACATGGATACAAAAAACCTCACAGCACGGCGAGTTAACCTGGAGCACGGCCAGGCCGGCAGCTACGCGCTAGCTAAGTGCCACAGCGCCAGTCAAGTGCCCGTTCGGCTGTGCGCCCACCCGCATCACTGCAATGCTCTCACACACATACACACACTGGCACTTTCAACCCCCAATGGCACCAGGCGATGACAGGGAGACAGAAGGGCCTCGCCTTGCTGAGTTGCTCCCTGCCCCCAGCACATACTGTACAGCTCCCTACCTCACCACACAGCCACACTTTAGTTCAATACCCTCACTGCCTGTTTCTTCTGTGGGATATACATGAACAGTGTGGTACAGTTGTAGTTTGGCAGTGCAGTGACTCAAATGTTGAACTGTATATATAAAATATTTTGTTTTTGGAATTGTAGAGAAAGATCAGTTGTCAGGGTACAATGTTTGTGAAAAAAAAGAGGCCTGAGAACACCAAAAAGTAATTGTGACCTTGATTTTATGCCAATAAAATAAAGCTGGAGGATAGTAAATTAATATCAGATCATTTGGTCAGCATTATTCATACAAGGGGTACAACCACCACTGCACAAGATTTCATAAAGAGACTTCTCTTCACTTTTCTTTTCTCTTGCCTCCATGCAGATCAGAGCTGACTCTCAATTACAGTCAACCTCTGAGTGCAGATGACAGCGTGAGGCAGGCCCAACTAAAACACATCAGGCTTTTCAAATAGGCTGGTTCAGGACCACTGAGCAGCCAACAGTGCCAGCCAGCCAGCTAGCTAGCCAGGCGGCCAATTCTATATACATCCACGGCTGAGAAAAGTGCTTGAGGAAGCTCCAAAACTAGCCATGCTGTCTGAGCCTAACATATGTCCTATTCCAATTTGTGTCTCTCTTCATTTGTCCCTCTTCTCTGGTCTACAAAGCTCTACCTCTCTCATTCTTTTCTCTTTGAGGCCTAATGATATGGCCTCTCTTCTTCCTACATCATTTCCTCTATGTGATTTAGAACAGGCTCTGAGATTTTAACAGGCTCTTATGCTGCATTTAAATTTGATTTTTGCTTTAAGGCTACAGATTTTTGAATATTTGTTCCTTTCTAGGTATCAGTTACAGCCATATCTTTCAGGCAAAGGAAGGTGACATATTTGTCGTTAGTTTGGCATGGTTTTGGTGATGTGTAAATATAAAAACAGATGCAGGCAGAAAGAGAAGCATGTATAAATAGGACATGGTAGCTATTAAGATTTCTGGAAACTGCTGAGTCAGATAAAATGTTAATAGTTGTGGAATGTAGGAAAAAACAAAAGTTATTACTGTGGCTTTAACATATAGAAAGCAACAGTAAAGCAACCTTTCATTTCTGCATGGGTTGTACATTTTATTAACTTGTATAGTATTGTAGTAGGCAGGTAGTGTTGGTGGGATGTGTATGCGGTTAAGTTTGAGTGACACTGAGCTTTATGTAGGTGCCTAGCTGTATACATATGCAGATGTTGATGTTTGTTCACTGTCTGGAAGAAACTTGAGAGTGTAAATCTGTGAGGCCACTCTTACACCAAAGAGAGACTAAGCTACTGCTGCTGTGCCGGCTTAGTGCACACAGGCCGAGCTGAGGGGTAAAAGAGAGTTCATTAAGAGATTTCAAGGCACCTGAAGTTCATTTGTCTCCCTAAAGCATCAAAACAGGATAATAAGGACAGAGGAGGGGGAAATGGAAACAGCAAGTTGTGTCTTTGTTTTTTATCTCTCTCTCCTGAACAATTCTCTCCTTTAAATACCAGAGCCCTTTCATCCATATCTGCAACTTGTCTCCAAAATTCAATATGGGAAAACTTCTTAATGCGTTCCAATGTCAAGGTTTATGCAGGGCAAACCTGTCTTCTAGTACAAAGCAGCACAGATAAAGAAATACAATTACCTTGGATAAAGAAAAGTTAAAGCAGTGGTAAATTTGGACTGCCTATTCAGCGAATGGTTTTTCATAGTCTTCAGGAAACACAGTCTTTTAACCAAGGATGTTCCAAAGGAATGTTTCCTGGTTGGGATTATAGGATCCAAGAGTCTACAAGTCAACAATGTCAGCCAAGTATGGCTGTGGCTAGTAGAGCTACCATTACTAGCCTTCAGTCCAAGTTGCAGGTTAGTGTCTATGTGACAGTGCTTGGTACTGATTGCTCCAGTTGAGTGTTTATACACAAGCTTAACCAGACAACCAGATACAGACACTGATATCATAAAACATCAAAGCCACAACAGCCAACATCTATAACATTGTGGTTGAAGAAAAATGCAGTATATGTTTTCAGACCCAGAGAATTAGTCCAAGTCCTGAAAAATGTTCACCAGTTCCATTGAGTCTTTGCATAATTAATGGGGTTTCATTTTCATTTAGTTTCTTTATACTAGATACTTTATGTATCTGTGTGTGCACCCTTGCCCCTGCCTTGCATACGGCTGGTGCTCAGGCTAATAAATATGCTCTTATAATCCTGCTGCTGGTGTCATCCAAGTGTCACTCCTAGACATAAGGCAAAGAGACAGTGGGGTGCCCCTTACAGAGAAAGCATGAGAGTGTGTACACGTGTGTATGTGTGTGCATGCCTAATTTTTCTTAGCATGGGCGAGTGCATGATTCTTGGCTTATGCTGAGTGCACGTGTATGTGTGTGTGTCCTGCATTGTGTGGCGTGTGCGTCTTTGGGACTGATTGAGACACACTCTTCACTGGTAGGGTGGGACACCTGGTCTTGGTGGGAAAATGGG
This sequence comes from Labroides dimidiatus, assembly GCA_030710495.1. NCBI lineage: Eukaryota > Metazoa > Chordata > Actinopteri > Labriformes > Labridae > Labroides > Labroides dimidiatus. Next base: position 20,790,990 of record CM061153.1, on the reverse strand, counting down.
CGGTGGGCCATCATGCCAACAGGAGATGGCAGAGAGTGGGGCAGGAGGAGGCAAGGTGAGCTACAGAGAAATACTGTCATCCACTTCCGCACCAAAAGGTCTTTTAATTTAGCTATGGTCAGATTACACTAAGGCACATGGCAAAGGTGGAGGGACACACTGCTGCCAAGCTATTAGGTAAGCCCAAGTGGGCAGACTGACAACACCAAAATAGAAATACTGTATGAATACAAGCACATATTCAGACCTGTAGAGAGACAAAAGGGCGAACTAAATATGTACTTCAACATAGGCTGACTGACCTTTGTGAAATCCAGTCAGCTCAGACATCACCACCAAGACTGATACAGCATACACTTCGGAAAAAAACTACAGGACATTTCCCCCTTTCTGCTTTTAGTTATAATCCATCAAAAAATCTCCTCAGATATGATCTGCAAAGGCACGGACAACTGTGTGTGGTAAGCTAAATGAATGGTATTTCCACAAATACATACTGAAATCATTTGCCTAACATTAGCTTAATCATGCAAATAAATCACACATGTAATCTCTCAGATGACAGAGTGAGATGATCCACCTAAGGTCTTTAAGTAGCAGTATAAGAATTGAAGTATCACCATAAAGTGGTCAACAGTTGTTTGAATGTATGGAAATAGTCACAAATATGCTGTCCATATAGCAGGTGGACAGCTGTGACACTGTGCAGTAATGGCTGCAGACAGTGCTCATATAGAACAGGCCAGTACACAAGCGTATACGAGTATAGAATAGACACACACTCACTCACTCACAAACACATTCAGCAACACAAAAAAAGCCTGAGGCAGTTTGCAAGAATGAAGTAACAAAGCTAAGCAGGAATGGCAGTTTTTCTTGGTGTCTGCTTAGGCTCAGAGTAATTGCTGCATGTCTGTCATTGCCGACGAAGGCGAGGAAAAATGTCTTCTTCAGCTGCTCCCCTGCCTGTTTTGTTTGCTGCACTTGTGTAAAGTGGGAGAAAATAAGTGTCATTCAATGAATGCAGCTATTCTTCCACTGACAGCTTCATATCTGCGAGTCGGGGGGAGGAAACCCCCAAAATCCTCCTTTCTGCTGGTACCGCCTTTGACAGGGTGTTAAAAAAAAGGCCCCACCTCTTTGTCCAAGCATGGGTGAGCACACACACATACACAGACATGCACACACACTTACTATGTCCCACTCTAATAAGTTTTTACACACCCACTCAACAATGTGCAAGGACTAACACCGTCTCTCTCTTTCACACACACACACACACACACACACACACACACACACACACACACACACACACACACACACACACACACACACACACACACACGCACGCACACGCACGCACACGCACGCACGCACACGCACAAATGCACAGAGCGAGCAGGGAAGGGTGTCTGAGCTGAATGAAGGGATGCCCTTTGTAACCCTGCTCAGCAAGTGTGAATGTGTTAAAACAGCTGATCACAGCCTTCAAACAGAGAGACAGGGACAGAGACAGAGACGACAAGGAAGACAGGGATGCTGCCGAGGAGTTAAGAGCAGAACTGAAGGTTTGTCCTACATCCTCACAACTGCACCTGTCTGTCTGCCAATATGCTTGACCCCGTCTCACTCTTACTCCTTCGCTCCTTCGCCCTCACTTTCATATGCAGCAGGCAGGCAAATCGGCCAGTTGCTATGGTAACCACTGAGAGGCCAGGGATCTGCTAGTCTATTAAGAAAAGTGTGGAAACTCATTCCTCTCGCACACCCGTGTGTACAAACTTGTGCAATGTGAATGATAAGGTAAAAAATAACTAGTGGTTTTGATTATCATTACAAATACATCTGAACTCTGTAGATGACAAGTCAACTCTTTATTCAACTCTTTTATTTATGAGTTTTAACAAAAGCCTCAGTACCCTGCGTGTGTTTGATGAAGTTAAAAAACCCTGTAGCAGTAGTAGTTATGACGAACAAGACCGCAAAACAGAAATGGATCTCCCTTCAAACAAGCTTAGGTAAAAGAGATGAGTCATAAAGTAAAATAAAAGAAGGGCAAAGACACTGAAGTTCCCCAAAGTTTAAGCCAAAACATTTGAGCTCCCCCTGTTGACTAGCTAAAATATAAAGAAAAAACCCCAACCTCCTCCATGTTAACAGATGGGTCATGTGTCAAACAATAAAGCATCAATTTTTTTTTTTCTCTCAAACATGGTTTCTGTCTCTGTGGTATTTTTGTGTTCATTTATTTCAAAAGGGAAAAATAAACTGTACCAGAGTTAGCTATTAGCTAATTTAAACCTGTAGTCCAAGGGCAGGAGAGAGAGCGTGAGAGAACTCCCCACTCTCACAAACTGCTTCATCCATTTTTCTATCCTCTTTGATCAAAGACATATAAAGCCAGAAAAAAAATTAACAAAACAAAACAAAACAAAAACATGTTACATGAACTAACATTTCTTAAACTTGAGCAGATATTTGATTTAACTTTCTACAACAAAGAAGTTACACACGTCGTCTATCACTATATATGGTTAATGGGATGAGTCAATAAAATGATGCATTATAGTCAGATGACTGCAAGACTATAGGTTTGTCTTTTTACAATAATCAACGTCATTTTTGCATGAACTGCATGATTTTGATCATTGCTCAAACCTTAATGTGTTAGATATCTTTGCCATTTCTTTAAGTTAAATAAACCATACTTTATTTATTCACTAGTTTTTGGATGCTTTGCTCTGATACACTGGTTTGTTTCTGAGAATTATGCACATTTCTGGTCTTCTAAAAAGAGCCATAAAAATGTATAATGTCACCCTAAGAAAAAAATGACTTTGTCTTCAATAATCTCGATCATTGATATTTTTTTCAGTTAACTTCTGTGTTCAAGTTGTACAGCAGCAGTATTTACTCACTGTATGAATATACAGCACCTGTGGCAATTTCTCCATATGTAAGTTTGGAAACTTTGAAACCTCTATCACGGCTGTGACTTTTTGACCCACAGCTCTGCCTGCAGTCATGGCTAACCAAGAGCTGTCGAGGTGGCCACAGTCTTGATGCACTCCCTCGGACGTTTCAATAAAGAATTAAATATTGAAATGCTGATCTGAGAAATTGAGTTAGAGGAGTTGAGGAAGTTTAAAAGAGTAGAGGAATGATGGCGGAAAGCGCTGCCAGCTAAGGTGAACAAGGGACAGACATTAAGGATGGTGGAGAAAAGGGTATTTTTCGCCTTTTTTGAGATGCTTTAGTTACATTTTATATATTAAATGCAAAAAGTAGGTCTAAAATGCGTGTTTGTAGAAGCAGTTTCTGTTTATTTACGCAGGGAATACAAATACTGAACTCTAGGGCAGTCACAACTTATGTCTGCCATTACTTGATAACATCAGGAGTTTTACAGTGTCCAATGACGAAGAGAGAGAGAGAGAGAGAGAGAGAGAGAGAGAGAGAGAGAGAGAGAGAGAGAGAAAGGGAGAAAGAGGGAGCGAGATCCCTGCGGCTCCCACCCTGACGTGTATGTTACGCTCTATTAAATTAGCATGAGTCCAATATTAAAATAATAACATTTACCTCCACAATAAATGCTTTGGGTTCCAAAATCAATACCTCCACCCTCTAATGCCAAAGTATCATTACAAGTAATAAGAGCAAAGTTGTTGCATTATATTGAGCATTAACAGAAAAAAAGGACTCAGAAGGGCATGCACGTTTTATAGATTAAATAATTTCATTTGAAATGTCACAGATTCCCTTATGGGTTAATAGAGTTACAGTTTTAATACAGTTATTTTTTTCTTTTGGAGGTTGGGCTGATGACAATGAAAGTGAAATGCAACATTGCGATAATGATCATGTAATAGACTAATAACTTTTTTTTTGTCATGAACAGATATGTGTTCTTTATATAAATGCACATTACTGTTCGTGTTACGTGTCTTTTTCATTTAAAGTTTAAGGACCAAAAAAGAAATAAAAGGCAGGCTATCAAAGAAATGGTTTACCTTGTGCTTAATTGCTGAATGGAAATGTCCTTCATAAGCTCAATTAGGGACTTAAAACCTATTTCTCTGTATGCTAAAAGCAAACCTACAGTGTAAACCCGAAAAGAAAGTAAGCAAATCAAGGAGGGAAAAAAAATCATTGATTGAGGCACACAAATGAATTAGTGAAATAAAAAGGAGCAGAGATGTTGGAGTGGAGTGATGATTGTATCATCTTTGAGCTGATAGAGTTGTGTGTTAAGATGAGTACAGAATGATAGGGAGTATATAGCTGGATTGTGAAGGCCCCTGTCATGCTGTCTATGGCCTTATTGGATGAGCCACTCTCAAGGTACTCAGGCTCCATTCACAGCAGGAATCAATGGCTCCTGATTAGATTTCAGGGGGTTACTATTCTGTTTTTGTTTGTTGTGACATCTTCCCTCGCTTTGTGAGGTCTCCATGCTCCTGCCTGACAAAGGCACTATCTCCTTGGATAGAGGAAGAGGGAGATGGGGAGACAGGAACTGGGGGAGGGGAGATCATTGAGAGGGACCGTCAAGGCTGTTTCTTGTTGTTTCTTGTTGTCCTATTGGATAAAATGTACACATTTGTGTGCCCGTGTGTCAATCTTTGTGGGTTTGTTACCCTATGATGCCAGCCTGAAGCATCTGTAGTCATGCAGTGCAATCTGTTAAAAATGTATTAGCAAAGAGAGAATGTGTCTGGTCTAAAAAGAAACCTAATTAGTTTTTTTTTTCCTGCTTGTCTTTTCCTGGTTATTTTTTGGGTTCTGCTTTTTTCTTCACTATTCAGCAGAGAAATCAAAAAAGTGGAAGAATATGATACATAAGAAAGAAGTTTGCAAGTAATGCATAATTCTTAATAGTAAAGATTACAAGTTAAAGTCACATCCTGTGGTAGGTCGAAAGTTTTAATCAGACTGAAAAAAGTTTAGTGAAACCAGTTACATACCTTTCTTTCTCTGCATATGTGCTTTTCAACCAGAAGTTCCAGGAACTACAGTGGTGGCCAAAACTTATAGAACATCTGACAGACTCAGAAATGTTGGCTTTTGTGACCCCCAAAACGTGATCATAAAACATGCTGATAGTTGCTCTGAGCACAACAAATATCAGATGAAGTGAGTCTTATTGTTTTTTATCTCCTTTTAACTTAAATATTTTGTAAGTCCACCTTGTGCAGCAATTACAGTAGCACATGTCTCTGGCATAGTGTCAATATATTTCCTGAGAACTTTTTTCAATGTTTCTTTTTATAAGGACAATGCCCTAAATTTCCTAAAGAAATATTCAAGTTTTATTCAACTCTATTCTATGGTATATAGAGAATGTGGATGACTTTAAAGTTATTTCAATTGTTTTATGGGTATTTAAAAGGACTGTGAGGACTTTTTAAGTGATTTTGAAAAAGTCTGTCTTCTAGATATATGCCTGATCTTAATGTACAATTTAAAATGAGATTATCAGCACCAATATCGGTCTTTTCTAAATGCTATTTCTTAATCATTCTAAATCGTGTTAAAAAGATCCAATCTCCATTCATTCACTTCAAAACAAACACACGCCTTCTTAAGAGTCATGTCATTACGACAGTGTGTGCGTGATTCCAAACAAAGGTGTCGCTGCAATCCTCTGCAAACAGATAGTCCTCACAGCCCCTTCAATTCGCCAATTCAACAAAACAACTGATACATATGATATGATAAATATGCCAAGTGTGCTTATAATTTTGGTCACCACTGTATTCTTCCAGGAACTTAATGGTTCCTGTGGCTTTTTGCTTTCTGTGTATCCACTAAGTCCTTGAAATCCCGTGAAGATGTAACTCAAGACAGTGACGTAAAGAAGACAAAAAAGTAACTGCACCACACTGCCAGACCATTAGAGGGCAGTAAGACAAGGAGGAATGCCTTTCAGCAAAGATGACACCACAGAGATAGACACAAACAAAGACAAAGACATAGACAAATTTTCCCCTGGGATCAATGAAGTATTTCTGATTCTGATTCTGATAGAGGGGGGAGTCAGGCTAGCATCCTAGCCTGTTAGCGTGGAGGATATTCAGCCTGTACTAGTTTTTAATCTAGCTTTATTGCACTGCAAACAAATTTGTTGAATCAGCATTTGAAAGGAAAGAAGCGCTAGTGGCAAAGCCAATATAAAAGGTGAAATACCGGTCAATCCATGCAGTCTAAAGCATGAAGGTGGCAGATATCAACGAAGTGTTTGATCTGAAAGACCGACCCTATTAGTTTGTAATTTCGTTGTACTTGTTGCAATGACAAATAAAGTTCCATTCTTCTATTCTATTGGAGACTTTCTGGGGGATGCATCCTCTCAAACAGCTCTAGATTATTATTAAATGCTTATCTGATAAAAAAATATTTTGACATGTAAATATAAAAATTAAACTAGGAATTAAATTTAGACACAAAGCTCCTCTCAAAGTCCCTAGTTCCTCGGAAAGTTCCTAAGGTTGAAAATCACCTCATGTTGCAAACAGTAAAATGTTTTCAAGAGAGTAATTTACAGTGACTAATGTTTACTACAAGCTTTTTAAGGAAATATATCCAACTGTAATCTATCCAAGGCAAGGCTGAGCCTCACAGCCATCACAAGTGAACTGCCTGTGTGATAAGGGGCTGAAAGAATCCGATAAGCTCTAAATCTAAACAGGGCCAAAGCATCTGCCTCAATAATAAATGTGCTATGCTAAAAGGTTACTTGAACCACCGAATTTAAATTTAATTGAGGCTGTGTGTTGAATAATTAATCTTTTTCCCAGGGAACACAAGGCGCACTGGACAAGACGATACAGAGAGCCGAAAGGGAACCTAGATGGTTGGGGGGCAAAGATGGAGGGAATAACGCACCAACCCATGCCACCATCCTCTGAGCCCTGCCAGAGCACGACCCTCTATACAACACAGTCAGGGCATGATGTCACCTGCCACATCATCACCCTGCTAGCTTTTATGTGTGTGTTTGTGTACAGGAAAGGAATAAGGAAATCAACCTTTCCACATCATTTCTCAGCCCAAATAGGAGAGAGTGAAAAAAGGGCAAAGCTGAGAAAAAAAAAGACAGAATCAAAACATTAGCAGAGAAAAATACGAAACACCATGAGATGATGGTGTGGGATTTTTGCTGTTATTATTATTGTTGTTGTGGTACAAAGCCATTATAAAGTGGAGCGTTTAACGTCTGTCTTTAATGTTTGTATCAGTTTACCCCTCCTCCTCTTTGCCTCCCTCTGTAGGTATTTCAGTTGGAGGCGTCTCCTCAGATCTGTGCCTTTTAATGCTGACTGCCGCAAATCTTTTGAGGCCGACTACAAAAGCAAGCTGGCAGTAAACTTTTCCCCCTGAAGGAGAAAGCGAGGAGCGCTGTTTGGGATCGCACCACTCAAGAGGAATCTCCTCTCAACACGGGCTGATCTTAGGACATTTGGATGGGCATCTGAACACACACACACACACACACACACACACACACACACACACACACACACACACACACACACACACACACACACACACACACACACCTGCCACAGCAAAGGGGTTGTGTATCATTGGTGTGACAAGATATTGCCATTTTTCACTGGTCCATGAAGTGTTTTTCTTGTTTGTTTGTTTCTTGTTGCTGTGTGTTTAGGGTGTTTACAATATTGTCTACAATCATAACTGTTGTTTTATTGCAATAGTCGGCCAGGCAGCAGCAACAGCAGCAGTCTTGGTTTTCCAGGTTTTTTCCTCTCAGTCTTATTCCCATCAGCCCTCTCTCTTGGTGTAAGGCGCCTCCCCTCCATTGTTGATCTGACTCTGGGCTCTACATTGCTGAGGTGGCGGATTGTGGCGGAGAGATGCCTCTGTCAGAAACGTGCTTATTCTCCCGCTCAAGCCACCCTCTTATACATAAAATATCAAACATCTGAGGGACAATATGCTGACCTGCTGTGACCTCCACACATGCGTACGCACACAAAGGGACACACTCATCCACATGCACGCAAACACACACATCCTAGGAAACAGACACACACACATACACATGCACTGATGAATGCTGGCATACAGTGACATGCGCGCGCACACACACACAAGCATACATACACACACACACACACGCTCAGAGAGCTCAAGTCAGTTCACATCCCCCACTCGTACGTGCCCTGACTTTTTTCCATCACTGCCGCATCCCTCAGATGATGTATTTGCGACATCTGGCGGCGTTTACTATATTCATGGGTACCGAGATACAACGCGTGTAGGAGGGAGAGAGAGAGAGCTAGAGAGGGAGAGAGAGGGAGAGAGAGAGAGTGGTGGTTGGCTCAGACGGCAGAGCGGCTGAGGGAAAGCGACACAGAAAAAGAGCCTGGTAGAAACAAGCAAGGGAAAGGAGCCCTAATCAGGGGACACAGACAGACGGATTCATGGGTAAATATTCTATGCGTTGCACGCCACAAAGCTGCAAGCACCTCAAATTCCACAGCAAAAGGCTTGGGTACCCCCTAGTGGGCGCCCAGCGGCAATCTGGCCCTTTTTGGGGTTGTTGAGGGGGGCTGTGGTGCTGGGGTGGGCTGCCATGAATCCATAGGGGTCAGAGGTCAGCTGTCTTGAGTTGCAGTGACATCATGACAATGGGACACTTCTCGAGCCTCAGAAACACAAGCTGATCCATTCTGCCGAGGCTCAGGCACCAGGCCCCTCTTTTCCCACACATTCACACCCTCTGCCAGACGGCCAGGGAGTGAGCAAGAGAGTGAGAGAGAGACAGAGAGAGCAGAGGGGTGAATGTGTAGTCCTCACCCCAAGAACCCCCCCCCCCCCCCCCCCCCCTTTCCTCCTACCACTCATCTCTCCCTCTCTTTCTCTCCCTCTTTCTTTCAGGGGCTAGATTAAAAGAGATGGCTTAATTCTGTCTAATTATCTACCCTTACCCTCTCCCTGCTTCCTCCCCCTCTTTTTCCTCCCTCTTCCTCTCCTTATATCTCAGTATGTGGATACTAATTATCTGATGTGAACTGTAGCTACTACACAAATAAACTAATTATGTGAAAAAATGATATTCCTGCCTTTTAAAATATTACACATTTATAGCAGCAGCAACGTGAACTTTAATATGTTTCTTTTCCCTATTGACGATGTACTGACGCAACCTCATAGTTGAGCTGTCTTTTCAGTTGGAGCATGAACACTTTGATACCATGACTGATGATTCTCATCACACATTGTGAAATTGCTTAGATAATTGCCCGACATATGGGGAAACTCCGGTGTAAATGCCCCAAACACTGTCAACTGAACCTACAGCATTACAGCAATTTAAACATGAGAAAAACACTTGATTCATCACTCTAACTGTATTAGCTCAACAATAAACAATGCATTTCACTCACATATTCATGTGCTTTATGTAATAATACAGCAATATCTGTATCTGTGTGTGAGTGTGAGAGCGTGCACGTCTGCATGCAAGTTACATAAGCAGAAATCACATTAATGAGATCATACACTGCTGTTGAAAGTGCTAATTAGTTGCCGGGCTGAGGGTGAGGAAACTAGGCGAGGATCCTTGTGACTTGGACCATTGTTTCCTAATCCCCTCCACACATTCATAATTCATTCCATCATGGACGGCAATGATACAGCCGCGCTCGTTTTGTCTCTTTTTCTTTCTCTCTGGTTTGGGAGATGATAGTTTTCCTTTTTTTCTCCCCGCTCTTTCCTTCTTGCTGTGAGGTTTCAGTGTGACTCTAATAAAATGTGCGAGCGAGGGATGTTCGCCTCGGGACCCAGCTGTCGGGCCACTTTGACAGCTTCATTTGTGGTGTCGCTCTTTGATCCTTCCTGTCACTGATATCCAATGCCACTAAACATACATTGCCCCCCCCCCCCCCCCCCAACCAAATAAATAAATAAATAAATAAGTGCTGAACTGTGCAGCAGAGCCAGGCAAGCGAAGCTTTTTCAAGCTAGTTGTCTGTTTGCAACATCTGAACTAGCTCGCCTCCACACCCCCTCTTTGCTCTCCCTCCACTGCAGCGATGCATCGACACCCCCAGGGCTGATCCCTTTGTAAATGCTCTTTGACACACACCCACCAACCCACATACACACACACACACAAACAAACACACCACCCAGTACAGGAATAACAGCAGAATCCCAACACCAACTCCCTTTGCATATAGCATTTATTCCCAAAGTGCACCATTACTGTGTGGAAGAGAATAAGAAAGAAAGGTGTTGTTCAGATATAAAGGATGAGGTGCAACACTAAACTCAAGACAGGAAAATACAGATACACCTGATGGGTTGCAATTCAGAGAGACACAGATAGCAGGAGGGAGAGCCGGTGGGGGACTGATTATGATCGGTGCTGTCAAGCCCAAGATTCTGAGATGACAGAGATATCAGCCATATCTGCTCTCAGCGATACAGATACACAGAGACAGATATCATTCCACAGTGGTCTCACAGTAAACGGACGCGACCGGGAAAAGACGAGTCAACAGTATTCAGTGACATTAATGTGTGTCAAAAGACATGTTTGTCAACTCCAATTTGAAAATGGGCTTAGGAGAAGATCTCGGGACGTATTAGATGCCGCATTTAGAAAATGTGAAAATGCAAACATTGGATTAAACTTTGGGAGGTGGACAAAAACAAAACTACGTATCCAACAAATGGTTATGGTTAATGGTTATGGTTTAGGGCTATGAACTCACCTGCGAGGCTGCAAAATGCGGATAGCAGGCATGACTGTTCAATGTTAATTGTCAACATACTTTTAACACATTTGTCCCTCTTCTTGCACCTAAAACCTAATTTTTAGAGTTACATTGAAGCATTCACTGCATTTTCTTAATGCCACAAAGGAATCATACAATATCTGAGCATTTGGGACAGAGAGCATAAAGAGGTCCTGGGAATGCAGAGAATACTGACTGGTACTTCTCTGCATGATAAAAACACATTAAGGAGAGGGGTAGCAGACCAAGAACTGCCTTATAGATAAAGTTGTACCAATGTGTGAGCCTTCAGGTCATCAAAGCGGGCCATCCAACCTGAGCATTCAACTCACAATGGTGAGTCAGAGGTGTACAGTGAAATGAACCTCAAGGACGCATGGTAGGCGGTATCAACCACATGGAGACAGGGTTCAGAGGCATACAAAAGATCACCGTAGCCAAGCCGCTTTTTTACATTAAAAGAAAAACACAACTTGTTTCTAAAATAAAACCCAAGCTTTAGCCTCTGCTTTGAAACTGTGCCGCCTCTGCACATGGCACATATGGTTTAACTGCTGAGTTAAAAAGGCTTTCCAACTACAACCTTTTCTAAACATTGATCAAAAGGCTTTTGTATCTTGGTCCTACCAACATGGCTTCCCCTCACCTGAGTCAAAACACTGCGCTCTGCTTCCTCAATCTCCACCCTACAACATGTGGGAGGTACAAATGTGTGCGGTTCTCCTCAGTATGAAAAAAAAAATGTTCTCCATCAACATTGTTCAGGCAGCGATTATATTTCACTTTAAATGTAATAGGCAAAACAAATCAGTAATACATAAACATGATTGCTCAGGGAGAGGGCTGAATGAGAATGTGAAAGAGCAGACCAAGCTTTAAGACTCTGGTGACTGATGGTCCCTTTGGTCCAGTGATATGTTTCTTTCCTGATGTGAAAGACACGAGCCAAATATCCCCTGCCAGAACTGTCTGAACTCTGGTTTTCTCCCATGAAAGTCTCTTTTTCTACCACCTAAAAAAGCCTCAGTCACAATATTTAAGGTCTTTAGTTGGCTGAATAAACACATATTTCTCACCGCTTCAGATGATATTTAAAAACATTCGGATTTGAACTCTGAAATCCACCAAATAACATCTTTATCACATTTTTTCTCTGGCACTTGTTCTTAAACGTTCCCAGCAGTGCTTATGTTATGTCACATACGCTAAGATAGATATAGACACAGTGTACATATTGGAGAAACTCCTTGAAATGTCTTTAGTGTTGGCAGGCTCTGAGATAACCGCAGGCATTTTGACCTCTTCACCAGGTATGTGGGCATCAAAACTACAGACCCCACAGATCAGCCTCAGTGGAGGTGGGAAGGCCTTACCGAAGATGGAATAAGAGAGAAAGAGTAAAAAAGAGATGGTCCAACTTTTGCTCAGTGATTTTTTTTCTAAAGGATCTAAAAGAATAAGTGTGAGTGTGTGTGTGCGTGTGTGTGTGCATGCGTGAATGTGTGTGTGTGTGTGTGTGTGTGTGTGTGTGTGCGTGTGTGTGCGTGTGTGACAAGTTGCAGAGAAGAAATAGAAAAGATGAGAGCAAAAGCAGACTCACCTTGAGGAAAAAAGTAAGGATGAGAGCGAGGAGGGAGCCAAGCCACCTCTAAACTTCCCCTTCTTTGTCTGATGTGTGTAAGTACTGGATGGAGAGCGGGTGCTAGGCTTTATGAAGAGCACTGGGAGTGAAGCTCACCTTGAGAGGAAGAGCTTGGAGGAAGGAGGGTTAAAACCTCCAACATCCACTCCTTTATGAGACTGTGTAATATACGGAGCGTGGATAGATACCGGGATAGTGGAAGACAGAAAAGGCCGCAGAGTGAGGCTAACCTTGAGAACAGTGAGGGGCAGAGGGAAGGTCTCCCACACGGTGATAAGAAGGGCTTTTTCAGACGGCTGGAGGAGGAACACTCAGACAGGAGGCTGACTGATTGCAAGGTACAACCCAAGGGTCACACTCTGACTCAGGGAGGGCAGAGATACTGGAAGCACACACACATACCCGGCTCACAAAATCCCGCCCATTCGCGTAAACTCGTCCACACACACACACAGACACACACACACAAATGCTCTATACCCCTCTGACCAGCGTTTTGTCATTACAACTCAAACTCCAAGTAGAAGAGAAGACAGATTAAAAAGCAGATAGAGTGATAGGAGGCCAGATAGGAAGAGACAGGACAGGGAGGCTCGACAGTAATCTGGACGTCCTCTCCTATGATTGTCATTGGCATTCTTATAGACTCTCATGTAGCAGCACAATAAGTCAAATAATACCACTCAGTGCTCAGGCTGCTGTAAAGGGTAAAAATTGCTTCTGTAATGTCATAAAGAGCAAAGGCATCCAAAAAAAGATGCGTCTAAAGAATCCATCAGAATCGCTAAATGTCTCCAGTGGCAAATTCAATCAAACAAGCTGTTCTTAATAGTCATGACAAAGCAAAGCAAGCAAGATATAGATAAAGATAAAGAAAATAAAGCAGAGGAAGAATTGATTCCTGCAAAAGTAATTCATCTTAGGGGTATAAAAAACTCCAAAGCTCTGCCTTTATGTTTCTCTTTTTCTTTCCCTCCTTCCCTTTTTCTTTGTCTCCTGTCAAAAACAACTTGGGCTAACATCGCAAGCTGTCACATCAAGGCCATCGCCTGCATCTTACAAAGGAGAAGATCCTGCAGTTGGATGAGGCAGCAAAGCGCACAGACACCCAACCGTCGTTTACACACATGGGGTGTAAAGACTGGGAGAAAAAAAAGCCTTTTTCTATTTGAACCAGAGTTTGTGCCCCGAGGACAAAACCATTATAGCGCAGGGAAGGAAGTTTTCCATGAAATAGCTGAACAAATAGTTACGGATGAAGTGCTCGCGGTAGTAAGAGATCTAAATTCAACCTTTTAAGCTATTTAAAAACATTGTAGGAATTTATGTGATTCGGTTTCTTTTCCCTCTAATGATGACAGTGTCACATGCTTGATTTCCTTCAAATACAAAGTACATAACTCATCAACCAGCTCTGAACACAGCCACAATATTCCTGCAACATGATCACAACCCAGTGCCATAACAGAGTCTTTCATCATAACAGAGTGGACACACACAAACACACCCGCACACACACGCTTTCAACATCAGCAAATGCTTTCAACCATTAACATCATAGAAGCCAGATAAGTGTGCCCCCTCTTTTGCAACAACCACTGGGGAGGTGAGAGGCCTTGTAGTCAACATGCTGAAAGACTACTCGATGATCAAAGACTCAGAAAAACATGACCCATGATGGATTCTCTGAGAAGATAGGAGAGAGTGAGGGAGAGGTGGGAGACCATGAGCAGGTAAAAAGGGGAGAGAGTTGAAAGAAACAGAGCAAAATATCTGCAAAGGTGGGGGATACACAGGGTGGAAGGCAAAGGGAAGGGAGAGTGTAAACACACACTTAGCTTTTGCCACAGAGACAACCTACCGGTCACTGAATCAACAGTATGAGGTGAATTCTAATGGTCTACATTACAATGAAGTAAAGGAATGAATAACTTTATCCAAACTCAAAACCATTTGTAACTTATTTAGTGACCACTTCTTATTGTTGTCATTACTTTTTTTTGTTATTGCCCAAAATTAAGTTTGGATCCTCTATGTCTCCATCTATCTGCACATAAAACTTCCACACACAGTAAAGGCACTGTAAGGAGTTTTTGAATGATTTTGTAATAATCACCTTCTAATACCGATGCCTGAAGTTAGTTAGCATGCTCGAAGACTCTTTTTCCAAGGTAATTTTCATTTTTTACAGAACATTTTGTAGCAGCATTACAAAATGTGTGCTTAATGTAAGTACTGTTTTATTGATACAGAAACATTTACACCAGCATGTGCTCTATGAATTCAAAAGAGTTCAACGCTAACTGTCTGATGCTAGCTGTCTAACATGAGTCTGGTTCCGCCTAAGGTTTCTGCCTGCTGAAGGGAAGTTTGTCTCTGCCATAGTAACTTACTGAATGCTGCAAAGGGCTGTACCCATGGTGGGTTAAGATGAGATAAAACTTCTTATCATGTCCTGATGCTGGAACCCAAGCCTTCCAGAGAACAGAAGTGAGGTACCAAGACATAAAATCTATATGAAAATGACATCACGTGAGACAAAAAAGTTGCTCTACAAAGGCAAAAATATTTCTTTCCAGCATGGCGTTAGAATTTTTGAGTTAGACATCACCAGTTTTGGTAGAAATGCTTTCTCATAGAAAGCATAGCATCAAAGCAACTTTGGGAGTAAAAAAGAAAAAAAAAATTCAACACAACTATTTTATGAGGTATAAAATTTATGAAAAGGCCTATCAAAATCAGCTGAAATTTGTTGAGTTTTTATGTCCTTGAGAAAAAAAGGAAATGGAAAAACTGCCAAGAGTTAAAAGGTAGAATCTGAACTGAAGATATAAAAATCTGAATAACCCTTACTGTGCTTTTCAATATTTACATCATTTTACAGTGAAGCTACGCAGATACAAGAAAGGCTACATGTACATCAAAATGTAGATAGCGATTATTGGCTAGTAGAGAGAATTGGAGAGGACAGAAAAGGCTGAAAACGGCAGGTTGATTCCAGCTGGAGTGTCTGCTCTGGCTGTCTTCAGATTTGTCAAGACAAGTGTCATGACAAGTGCACCTCTGTGCTTACCTGTAATGGCACGGGGGCAGGAGGGCGGGACAGGTTGTTTCAATTCAGCAGAAGTGTGTCTGAGCAGGTCTAAGTGGTAGTGCATGTGAGTGTGTGTGTGTGTGTATTGGTCTGTGAGACAACAGAAGGAAAGGGAGAGAGGCTGATGAAGAAAGGCAAAGAAAAAGTGGAAACAAGTGTAGAGAGAGCTGCTGGACAAAAGGTGGAGGCGCAGAGTACAAAGATGAGCACATTAGAATATGAATCCAGGGCCCTGGTGCACTCTTGGCACTTAAAGAGCCCCTAAAGTCAAGTGTCAACTATTATGTGTCATCAGTGGTGACACAAGGTCACTGAGCAGGATGGGTGAGGTCAGCAACGGTGCTCACCCGCGCTCTCAACATGCACCATTAAACAGTCCCACTGAGTGCAAAAAGGACGAGCTGTCATTTGGGTGAAAAAAAGAGGCTTTGCACTCACATGAACATCTATACAGCCTTTTGCACAGGATGAAACACTGTGTGTCTATGTATTCAATTAGGTGAACAGAGTCAATATTTGCATAGACCCATTCGGCTAATGATATGATGTTTTACATAATGCATTTAAGGTTGTAACATTCACAGATGTAGCTCATTTCCTCCGATTAGCCATCAAACAGGTACAAATAAAACACACAGGCGACATGCTAAATGTATAAAATGCTTCAGTTGTTTGCTGCTAAACCAGCTCTGTAATTACCTGAAGGATGTTTTAATTGTCGCATGTTCTACTCTTAATATTAGTCAAAGCTTTAGCAGCTCTCCAAGTGAGATTGATTGGATAAATATTCAGAATTATGGGAAAACAGGAGGCCTGCCAATCAGTGATGTGTCAGAGAGTTTGTGTGTATTTTTTAGCGCAGTGTGTGTGCAGCTGGGGACGTGCCAGTGCTTGAGCACATGTACATGTTTGTTGGAGATGTGTGTTTATTGATGTGTCTGTATGTGTGTGCGTGTGTGAAAGTATATAAGGCTGACAGCTGGGCTTGTTCAAAAGGCTTAGCGAGCATTCTGGCTGTTTGGGAAGCAACAAGCACACAGTCTATCTGAACAGGGATCTAAAACCTGTGTCAACAGCAAAGTAAAACTGGTGTAAACAGCCACTGAGTCAACATGCTATAATTCACACCAATGGAGAAAGAGCTCTGATATATTTAAGCGTAATATGCTGCAGTTGTCGGGATGAAAAGATGACAAAAAGCAACTGCATCAGTAAAAGGTCAAAAAGAAAAGGTTACAATGAGAAAAGCTCCAATTTAGCAGAAAAGTTTTGGAGAAATAAAAGGAGGGCCATGTTTGTGTATGTGTGTATGCGTGCCCCTGTGCACAGTGCTAGCATGTCTGTATACAGGTAGTGTAATGTGTTAGCTCTTGGCGTCTATGCATGTGTGTGTATCTGATGCCAGTGTGTGCACTAGAGTGTGACTCAACTCTGTGTGTGTTTGTGTGTAGACAAGTGTGTCAGTCCATCAGCATGTCGGCGTCACAGCCCTTCACTAAGTCCCAGATTAACAGTGACAGGCAGAGATCCCTCTAATTATCTCTTCCTGGACCACATGCAAATGGCAGAGCTGCACGGAGAGCGACGATTGGCTGGGGCAGCCTGGGCGCCGCCGATGGGCTAATGAGCCTGGCGACAGGATACAACCTCATGATGTACCACCAAAAAAACAAACCCTCACCGTCAGGCTGCTTCACACAGGCATAGGAAAACACGCACAGGCACTGTGTTTAAGCTGTTTGGCTGACGCCCTTTCTAAGAGGGACTTAACTGGAAAAGTATGTAGACGCTCAAAGTGTTATAAAAGTACAAAAATGAAATACTTGGTTGCTGCCAGACATAAAAATAAGCCCTTACTTGTTTTGCAGGGGGATGAACTCTCCAACTCTTTTGCTTTAATGGTGCACCAATATGTTCACCCAGATTTTCATGAACATTTACAATTCATAATGTGTCATTAAAATACCATAATAACATCTACTACTCCAGTGTAAGCAGTGAAAGCATTACAAAAACTCCTGTACAGCAGCAAACACATTTCAATCAAGCAGTTTTGTTATTCCAATGTTGAGTTTTATAATGTAAACCCTAAAAACATTTATCAAACAATCTCATGTGTTTTCCTTGCTCAGGAGCTGACTGAGTGTCACGTCCAGAGGGTCTGAATAAAGATGGCACATGGAACAAGACAGCAGAAGAAGAAGAATACAGTGATGGACTGGAACAGACGGTCACAGTCTGGCTCCTGGATTGCTACAGTCAGCTAAAAAGTCAACTTAGTACATCAGCAGGAAGCATGGCAACAACGTCAAACAGTCCAACATGTCTTTAACTGAGGCCCAGTCTGTCCAAACTGGTGGACAAAATTGGTTCCAGGGGTAGACTGGGAGTTATTTTGCTGACGGAGCTGACAAAAACAAACACACAGCAAACATAGAAAAACCTTTAAGCCAAAGTTCTCAAAGTCAGACGTGGTGAAAAGATTAAAAAATAAAATACTAGAGAAAGTGTTTTGAAAAAAGTCATGTTTATTCCAATAAATAAGTATCATACTGAAAGCTGAGTAATCTGGCAATGCTCCATTGGCGTCTTCTTGAGACACATGTGACTTAAAGAGGACTACACATACAAGAGATGATAGGCAGGGATATGAACTGACCTCGCTCCAACATCAAATGAACCCCTTCTTCATGCGATTAGACAAACTGCTGGGTTGTCATTAGTTTTGCTTCAGATATATTCACTGCAAAAACAGGACTTTTGTTGAAACAGAAGTGTTAAATAGGCCATGAAGTTGCTGAATCATGGCCCATTTCAAATTCAAAAAACTTAGTTTTAATAGTTGCTCATGAGGTCTGTGTAGCAAGAAAAGAAAAAAGTGATCTTGCAAGAAAGTGGTTCAGCTTTGCAAGGGCTCCAACTTTGGTTCAGGCATTATAACAAGAGAAAGTCCTCCTCCCTGCCACAAACAACACATACTGGGGACAAAACATGGTATTTTATTGCTGTGCTGAGCACTGTCTTTATATTTGTACCATCAAGCACCCCAGTGAATTCCGGGAGCCTTGGGAGATGCCGTTTTTAATCAGGAACGGTTGGCTTTGTTTAGTCCCTGTTCCATCCTGCATTTCTCTCCATCCTTGGAGGGCTTTACACTAGATTAAGAGGCATTTTCATTTAGCTGTGCTGTAACATAGCCTTTCCAACTCTCTACCATTCCAAGGTTGAGTGTTGGAACAATCACAGTGGTTGCTATTTATACTGTTTAATTGTTTGAAAAAGATATTATAGAGTAAAAAGAGGTCAGGTAAAACTGCAGAAAGTTCACAATACACAAAGGATTACGCGATAATCCTGTTGAGAAGCTTGCCTTGTGGCATAAGCACCGTGCACTGACAATACCATGAATGAACAGTGATATTATTGTATCTATTGTGGACAATTGTCGCCAATTCTATCCCTTTGGGAGCGCAGATTGTTGCAGTGAAACGGTTAGAGAATAATATGTGATAAAATAGCCAGAAAGAGATGGGGAACACATTTCCACATGACTGCACTTCTATGATGGAGGCATGCACATTTTATTTCTGAGAGTACCCTTGAAACCTCTGTACAGTGGAAATCACAGCTAACAATGTTGATACTGTCAGCGTATACACTTAGAGTTTAACAACATGCAGTGACCAGCCTACCATATCCATTATTTAAATTCATCTTACGCATGTATCTCTTAAAGCCAAATGTTAAAAAAAGGTATTTTCCAGGTAACAAAATATTCTGCAAGTTTGTAGAGAAAGACATTGTTCAACAATGACATAAAGTAAAAAATGCTGTGGCCACAGAGAGCAGAGAACAGTGCAGTAATGACTGATGTCCTGTGTCCCGAGAATGGCTTGACCATGACCATGCTGTAAGAAGATAGATTTGCCTCGACCCTGCAGATCGTTTTTAGAGGGACAAGACAAATATTTCAGATGTATCACACCGAGGCATCACGCTGGAGGTGAGGGGAGGTAAAGGGAGACTGAGAGATAAATACAACAGAGAGGATAGAGGGAGGGAAAGAGAGAGACACACATAGAGAGAGGGAGAGAGAGGGAAAGAGGGAGGGTAAAAGTGTGGCCTGCCTGCCTGCCTGGCTGACAGTTGACTCTGTTGGATGTGACTTTCACAGTCTGCTGGCGGTTTGTGTGGAAGCCATCACATCTGTGACTGGCCGTTTGATTAATGAGCCTCTCAGCTTGTCTGTGCAGTTTGAGGAGGGGCCACGGCCTTATCCCAGGCATCACTGATTTATTCGCCTTTGGAGCAAACCCCCAAATATCACACACACACTGAAATATAAGAGCAAACATTCACACACGTGTGGGCAGACACATGTACGCCCTCCATGATATGCATACAGTGAACAAGTTGGTGCAGTGCAGGCACGGAGACAGACTTGTACGCACGAGCTCGCCGCTCTCCTCCACCACCTGCTTACGGCTAATGAAAACCTCAATGTGTCAGTGCTGTCCAGGGGTAGCGAAGACAAAACACACCATGTATAACCAAGCAGACAAAAGATGTATTCTGTCTCCACCAACACAAACTCCCATCCCTGGCTGTCAGTCAGCCGAGGGGACACACACAAGGGGATCGACGAGAGAAGAAAGAAGCCCTTCCTCAATGACACATCACACTCTCCTGATTTTCAAAAGTGACAAGTCTTTTGAATTCCTGGCCTCGCAAGATGGAGAGCCTGATGATGGCTTGAGAGCGTTTTCTTCTTGTTTCTTTGGCAGTGGAAGCCATGAAATGTCACTCCGGCTAACCTTGAAGCTCTTTTTCTCATGTGTTGTTTAGTGCTTCCAAGAATCAGGCAACCAACTGCTCGAAATGGTGCGGTAACATTGCCCTTTAAGTCAGATAAATGATACTGGAAATACTTCCAGGTACATACATGTGCATTAGCATGTACATACCCTCACACAGGACAGCTTGTACACTCAGACACACATACACAAAAAAAACCCCACAAACACACACTCCCTCATTCCCCGAAGCATAAAGTAAGACCATTAATCCAGACACACTGAGATCCAGCTTCTCCCCAGGTTGATCAGCGTCCGTGGAGGAAGACGAACATTCTGACATATTTGTTTTTATTTTATTCCCTGAGAAAAAGGCCCACCATATGGCAGAGCCCGGGAACAGATGGCGATTGCCCACTTCCTGAAAGCACAAGCGTCTATCGCCGCAATTTAAGGAGCTGCTCAAGCAAGAGAATGCCACAGACTGGCATTTTTCCACAAACTGCTATTGTTATGGACCTGAGGGGTAACAGCAACAATGAGACAATGCAGAGGAAATGCTTTAGTGTTCAGTAGTTACACTGTAGCTTAGCACATTAAGCTAACAAATCCACGGGTCAATGCTGATAGTGCTGTCTGACTATCAAATGTGTGAAATAAAATCATGAGGACAAGTTGCTTACTCAGAATTTATCTGTAAAACTGAAACAAGCAAGAGCACATCAGACTTTATTTTAGTGTTGTTTGGTGCTGTTGTTTGGAAACAGTACCTGAAGCAGAGGGCCAGTGTTGTAGATATAAGCATGAATGTCCTTGGATGATATCAGGTCCTTGTGATGGAGTGGAAGAGCCGCCCTGTGACACATGAAGCTTCATCCCTCATACTTTCTACCTCTTATCAACCAGGTCAGAAGACCTTCTCTGACATACAGACACAAGGAAGGGGTCTCAAAATGTCACCTTGAAAGATGACACTTAACATGTGACTTTAGTCTGCAGAGCACTCCTACTTTTTTCAGAGATACACTTCAGTGTTCTTTGAAGTAAATAAGAATAAGGAAATCATTTTTTTAGGGTTTGCACAGGCCATGTGATCAAATACAGTTAGAATAAGAGAGTGAGAGTTCATCAGTGATAATCAAAATTTCAGTTCAAATGGGCCATTTTGCTTCTTTTTCAAACACTTTTTACTTTGTGAAAGAGTAACAAGTGAACTCTTAAGAAAATAAGATTTTGAAACGGGATCAAGGACAGAGAACATGAGTTATCTATTCATAAATGCCTGGTGAAAGAGAAACTATTTAGTATAAGGTTAATCACTTAGTGCTTATTATCTTGAATTGACGACAATGGTTGGCTCACAAAATGAAATGAAATGGTGAGGATTTGCAGCCCCATTTTAGGCTGTAGGTTGTTCCCACAAAGTCTTGGTGCATATTTGGTTCAAGGTCGGACGTCTAGAGCATATTAAACCTCTGTGTGAAATGTTATTTACTCTGGCAATTTAATAATGAGGAATCTTGATGAAGACATGTTATAATTGTACTAAGAGGCTACACACCAAGCGAGTAGATTAAAAAAATTATGGTTCTACATGAACCTGCATGAAAGAACACTGATTTTCTTTTATTCAATCATAATATTACATCTACTGAAGTGAATGACTTCAAATTGACTGGAGAGGTTATGAAAATTAATGTGTAACAGTCAAGGAACAGGAGGTCAAAAGAAACATCTCTGTATCTGTATTGACTAAAAACTATGCCAATGAAATAATACTCCAGGCTTTCAGCCATCAGAAAACACCAGACCAGTTATTCTCCCAGTATCCAGTCAATCATGTAGAGCATTACTTCACTTTTAACACCTGTCATAATTCAGAAACAGCCAAAAAATCAACAGGCTAGTCAGCCTTCTGGCCACTTAGTCAAATAACCATTCAGCCTGCAACCAATCCACCTACACTATTCCCTTATTTTGACTTTTTACATCCATTCATGGAAGTACTTGAAGCTTCAACCACTTCTAATACCAAATTTAGTCAACAAACAAGCAAGCTTGAAAGTTTGTCGATCCACAAGTCATTCACTCTTCCATTGAAATCTCCAGCCTGCCAGGAAGTCAGGTCAGCCAGTCAGCCAGTCAACCCTGGGGGGTCCGAGGGTAGCATTAATCAGTCTGGTTTCTGCTGAAAAGCTCAATCTGCAGATGATGGATGAGCCATCGTGCTGAAGGAGCTGAAGTGACAGGTGACAAAGAAGGACACACACACCTGTATAAATCCACTCTCCCTCCTGTCTGGACCCCGACGATACACTGTCAAGGTAGCAGGGTGAAAGCGCGTGTGTGTGCGTGTGTGTGTTTATGTGTGTCACAGCACGTGTCCTGCTCTGCTAATGAAGTCATCTGAACAGTGATTTAACAGCCCTGGTGTAAAAGCCTGCCGCTCTTAACTCATAGCCTTTCTCCATTAGAATGTGATATAAACCCTGGGCACAATAACTGTCCTGCCACTGTAACAATATATAGGAGGCCAATGGGCCACATGGCTTACTCACTCCATTCAGGGAGGGAAAAAAATATATTGGCTGCTTAGAGGGGGAGGAAGTCATTCAAGGAGACTCAAACTTCTAAGACAGAAATTTCAGATCTTCACAAGGTCAAAACATTGGTACACGACAACGTCATTACTTTGAATATCATCAAAAGTCTAAGATTATATCCTGTGTTTTGTCCAGCAACTGGAGGTAGTAGAAGAGTAATTGTTGTGAGACTCAGAGAAAACCGCCGAGGGCACTTCAGTCTGCGGTTATGCAGAAAGCTTTATCCTTATCTGCACTAACAAATGGATCAGCGGATCCGACATCAGTGCGCTTATCCCGTCATTGGTCTTCTATAGCTTGGGAGATATTTTTGAGTCAGAGAGATGGATCTGAGGAAAACTTTGACAGCTTACATGTCGCCAGCCGTGAAACTAACTTCCTGCTCTGTGCGAGCGTCTCAGGCAGAACCAAAGCCATTCTCCAAATCCTCCATGAAATCTGCTCCTCTGGCCCAACAAAGAGAGGCTAATGAGGCAAACTGCACGATCTCAGACACTTTGATACTGTGAGATTAGGGTGAATTATATAACCTTTACCCCCTCCCACTCCCATCTTTCCTCAAACTGTCTGGGTGCCTTCATCAGTGTTTACTTCTCTCTCTCCATGTCATTCACAATCTCATATTGCAAGGCCAATATCTCTGCACTTCATACGGTTTCTATTCAGTGTTGCCCCAACACTAATTTGGCTCAACTGAGCAATGCCAGCATCTGTTTTAACATGCAACAAGGCAGCACAGAAGAGGAGAAAGAATGGAGTGTGTATGTGTGTGTGCGTGGAAAGAAAAGGGAAGAGGCATGAAGGCGACAAAGCTCGTCACAGCACAGCAGCGAGCTGCGTTCTTCACCCTTATTAGACCTGTGTCCTTGGCAGATGCAGAGCTTGCCCTTTGTAAGAAAGGTGTGTGTGTGTGTGTGTGTGTGTGTGTGTGTGTGTGTGTGTGTGTGTGTGTGTGTGTGTGTGTGTGTGTGTGTGTGTGTGAGCTTGTGTGAGTGTTACAATGGCTGTGATTTAGAATGGATTGGGCGTAGGCGTGGAGACAAGGTGCAGTAGCCCCATGGCTCCCTGATAGCTGGCAGCGTGACAGCTGTGAATGGAGAACAGGGAACAGCCTGAAGTATTGCCATCTAATATGTGTCACATACCTGCATAAATATTTATGCTTGTTGCAGCACAGAATAGGGGGGTTGAGGAGGGGACAGGAGTGGTGGACTTGGGCGAAAAACTCTTCAATCAGGTGACACAAACATCAGAACCTAAAACTTTAACTACCTCTCTGGCTGTTTTTAACACTTCAAAAGAACAGTGGCACATTCATAAACAAAGTCTGCAAACATGTCTGCATAATAGGAAGAAGTGAATGAATTAACAGACATTTAATATTAAAGTATTGCTTTTCCAAAAGGTTGTTCCCAAACAACTTCCACTTGTGGAAGCTAAAGGAGCCTTTAGCCTTTAAACAAAGTAGGTTAAACAAATCAGAAAAGCTTCTTTATACGAGCGATGTATCACATAGATATATCAATCATAGGTTAAAATGACTGATATAAACTTATCAGTCATTAAAGATTATGGTGAAGAAAAGTCAAAAAGGATTTTTTCTTAAGAATCCCAGGTGAACACTTTCTTTTGAACAGGCAATAAAGCAATGCTTCAAAAAGAAGAGCATCAGTTTTATGAAACACATTTTTAAAAGTACTGTACAATTATAACAATAAAAATTTTATATAAAAAATACAATTACTCATACTACAACCCCAATGAATTTAGGGCATTGTGTAAAATGTAAATTGAAAACAGAATACAATGAATTTCAAATCCTGTTTAACCTATATTCAGTTGAATGCACCTCAAAGACAAGATATTTATTGTTCAAACTGATAAACTTTATTTTTTATTTAATAATTTATTCATTTTTGGCAAATATTCAATCATTTTGAATCTGATGTCTGCAACACGTTCCAAAAACAGCTGGAACAGGGGCACGTCTACCACTGTGGTACATCACCTTTCCTTTTAACAACACTCAATAAGAGTTTGTGAACTGAGGACACAAATTGTCAAAGCTTTGGAGGTCGAATTATTTACCATTCTTGCTTGATGTACAACTTTGGTTGCTCAACAGTTGAGGGTCTCTGCTGTCACATTTTGTGCTTCATAATACGCCACACATTTTCAATGGGAGACAGATCTGGACAGCAGGCAGGCCAGTCTAGAACTGCACTCTTGTACTACAAAGCCACACTATTGTAACACGTGTAGAATGTGTCTTGACATTGTCTTGCTGAAATAAGCAGGGACATCTTTGCAATAAGCAAGGATCTCTTGGATGGCAGCATATGTTCCAAAACCTGTGTGTACCTTTCAGCATTAATGGAGCCTTCACAGATGGTTAGGTTAGCCATGCCATGGGCAGTAACACACCCCCATACCATCCCCGATGCTGGCTTTTCAACTTTGCTTTGATAAAAACCCCGATTGTCCTTTTCCTCTTTGGCCTGGAGGACACAACATCCATGATTTCCACTTGTAGGTGAAGCCATGAACTGTTTTAATTGACACTGATTTTCTGGAGTGTTCCTGAGCCCATGTGGTAATATCCTTCGCCATTGATGTCATTTTTAATGCAGTGCTGCCTGAGGGATTGAAGGTCACGGACATTCAATGCTGGTTTTCGGCCTTGCTGCTTATGTGCAGAGGTTCCTCCAGATTCTCTGAATCTTTTGATGGTATTATAGACTATAGATGATGAAATCCCCAAATCCCTAGCGTCTGTACATTGAGAAACATTGTTCTTAAACTGTTGGACTACGTGCTCACCTTGTTGTTGACAAAGTGATGAACCTCACTTCATCTTTGCTTGTGAACAACTGAGCCTTTTGGGGATGCTCCTTTTATACCAAATCATGACACTCACCTGTTTCCAATGAACCTGTTCACCTGTGGAATGTTCCAAACAGGTGTTTTTGAGCATTACTCAACTTTCCAGTCTTTTGTTGCCCCTGTCCCAGCGTTCTGGATCATGTTGCAGACATCGAATGAGTGAATATTTGCAATAAAGTAAAAACAATAAAGTCTGTCAGTTCTAGCAATAAAGATATTGTCTTTGTAGTGTATTCAAATAAAGGTTAAACAGGATTCGCAAATCATCGCATTCTGTTTTTATTTATGTTTTACACAACGTGCCAACTTCATTGGAATTAGGGTTGTAGCATTTGGAGGCACTTGGATTAAGGGACTTTTTCAGGGAGTGACCTGAGGCATCATGACACGATGATGCTTTCCACCCAGTGGTCTAATTCAGTACATTACAGTTAAGCATGGTAAACCAAGATCTTGTTAGTGTTTCTACAGCCAGCTCCGCCCTCCAGCCCTTTTTGCTTCCCACAGGAAGCATGTTGGCTGTTAACAGAAAAGACCATTCACTTTGCTGGTTTGAGAAGTGAGATTCACATCTAAAAGTATGTTCAGAGGTGGAACATATGTTTAATCTGATTTTGAAAAAGATTGTTTATATCACTTATATCACTGTTGTTTAATACTCTCAACTACATAATACATACAGTTCCTCTCCGGTAAATCTGTAGGAACTCATTTATGTCTTCCCCTGAATAAGTTAGTAACCCTGTTGGGCCACTCCAGTCCAAAAACACCTTACACACCCAGCTCCAGCATCAGTAAACAGATTTCTATGTAACAAGTCAAACAATTTTTTTACCTGTTGGCCAGCAGAGTTTTGAAGGTGACCTGACTCATGCCCTCATAGGCTGGCAGCAGCTTCGGCCAGTCCCACGCCCAGTCCACCATGGCACTCTGTTGATGTATGAGGATAGCGTATTGTTAGTTATTAATCAGGGTTAATACCATCAGTGCATTACCGCTCCAGCTGGGACCCACTAACAAAGAAGGAGGGGGGTCCCCTGCGCAGGCTACTGACACAAGGCGATCAATCATGTCCGCACAAGAAGGTTTTTATTCCAATAAGACAGCAATTAATTTATAAATCCATTTGGGGGGATGTAGCCATCATTTATAGAACGATAAATCAATTTTGGGAGGGAGTCGTTACTCTTCTGACTTCACTGCTTTTTTTTTTTTTTTTTTTACCATCTTCAATGGCACCCCGCCAGCCCCCCCCCCCCCTACCCCTACCCCTTCCCTTGCTGCTTTCGACCCCCCCTTTCTCACTTTCCCATCTTTTGCTCTCTCTCTTTCGTTTTCCTAAACAAACATGCATGCACACGAACACACCAGGCACTGGCAACATATTGGGAAAGCAAATAAAAATCAGATTGCTTTGATTGCCAAAATGTCACTCTTAACTCCAGGCTGAGTTTTATTGACAAAAGGAGGAGAACTCCACTCGTTCCCTCCATCCATCCACCCTCCCTTTGCTCCTTCCACGTAGGTGATTGATGGATGTAACTTTTTCTCCTCCTCCCTCCATTTTATTTGACAAACAACACAGGCACCTGAAGCGGAGAAGGCATTTTAATCATTCCCTTAATAGGGTGTTTCTATGCAAAGCTATGCAGCCTCCTGTGATAAGCAGAAAACAGGTCTTAGGATTAAAACATGCAGTTGAAACAATAGCAGCAGCACAGCTACATTACAAGGGATAACAAATGTATAAATACATCTAATCCTTTATAGAAAAATAAAAAGGCACACAAGTCAGTCTGGAGAAAATACTGAGCTTTGTTGATTGTTTTGTGTGATATCAGCCATATTTCCCTTGACAGTATAAGGAAAATGAGGGAGAAATCTGACAACTCTCACATTGAACTAAATCTACCTGTAGCTAGAATTACAACCTTTATGGATACATTTTTTTTTTTTTACAATTAACAGAAGATCATGGAGGCACTCCTGGGGATTTGGGGTAAGAGGGTATACAGTTCAAAGCCCACAAGAAGTGTACTTTCAGATTGCACTCTCCTTTAACATTTCACATATTTCATGCAAAAAGAAAACTTCTCTCATCTTTTCACCTTTTCCGTGTTCTTTTCTTCCTGCCAGCCTTACTCCTGCTTGAAAAAAGGCAGCAACCTATGGAGAATAGGTAAGTCGAGCCCCAGATAGACCTGATAGCTTCAGAGACTGCTACGGTATCCAGTTCAGTAGAGACTCAAACAGCTCCTAACCTTCAACTTTACACTTCTGGCCTTGGGAAAAGTTGAAATGATTCAACCGTGAACAATACAAGTACACCCCCATGGTATAAAGTCTAAAGACAGAAGCTCCAGTAAAGCATTTCAATATCATACTGCTTGGATAAATAATTTCACGGCATTGTAAACTTATATAAATCAAAAATGCCTGACTAACCTGATCCAGCTTCTTCTGTCCAATGTGGTCAAACTGGTGGAGAGGGTTGAAACCAGCAGCATCCACTGGAAGGTCAAACTTCACAAATTGGGGAGGATTACTGGGTGAGTTTACGCTTCCACTTAGTTTGAGCATCAATAGTTCCTGTATACAAGATGACAGGGGGAAAATGAGACAAAGAATGGATGAAAACTGAAAAAAAAAGACTGATCGTTAGAAGGGACACCAAAAGGTTATTAACAAGTAACCCTTCCAAACCTAAAAGTGCAACACAGCAATTCAGAAAGATCAAAGCTTTTCAGAAACAAATTTATAAAAATATAACAGAAAAACTGATGTAATTTCAGAAAAAGAAAAGTTTTGTTTATATAGCCCTCGCCGGTGGTTGTATTTTGCAGCCGTCTTTTAACACATACAGTATAACCTATTGAGTTTATGAGTCTCTGTGGGTGTGTGTGTGTACATGGGTATCCTGGTGTGAATTCACTATATTCCCATCCGTCAGCTTGACATGGCCTCCGAACCTCCCATCCCTCCACCTCACCTGCAGCCCACTCTGTCCCTGACCTGAGTGCTCTTGCCTCAACCTTGTGAGGGTGAAGATCCTCTGACTTCTCAGGAATCCTAGTCCCTGTTTGTTTTTTTAATTCAGTATAGTTATAGCTTCTCATTGAGTCAGTTATATATTATGTATACAGTGCCTGTGTTTGCACAGGTTCAAGCCATGGCCTCTACATTCTATAGGAGGACTAAGTCAGTTTGTGCTGTGTTCTGATTGTGCTGGAAAACTGTTAACAAATTCCATTAAAGGACAAAAAAAAAACATTAAAAACAAAACTTATCAATGTTACACTAAAATAACTGATATCAAATGTTATGGCAAGTAGAGCCCCAAATTCACAGTTTAAAATAACGCCAAATACAAATTACTCACATTTTCAAATACTTGATTCTTGGTAAGAACCAAGAGGTGTAAAACTTTGTCATCAATGAGGTTGGTGGTTAACTATGAGTACAGAACCATCATTGATTTGAGATATTTTAATGTCAGTTTTGACATTTAAAATCCCATCTATTGTCAGCCTTACAGTATTGTGTAAGTGAAAATCACAACATTAGAAATATGCAAGGATGTGCTATGTAGGTATATTTTTTAAATGCAGTGTAGATATGATATTTATAGGAGATTAAAGCTGTATACGTTAATTAATTCAGTTGTATTGTAGGTTGCTGACGTTTAGTTTCACATACCCACAAGGGCAGAAGGCATTCCATGAAGAGATGTTATGGACCCAGTTTAAACAATGGGGGTTGATTTAAATAAACTTATGTACTTTTGAGGGCTGTACAGTGGAGCAACGGTCGGTTAGTGCTACAACCTCACAGCAATGAAGTCGCCAGTTTCAATCCTCCCACAGTCCAAAAACATGCTCACAAGGTGAACTGGTGATTCTCAATTACCCGTAGGCGTGAGTGTGAAAGGTTGTCTGTCTGTGTGTCAGCCCTGTGATTGACTGGCAAACAGTCCAGGGTGTACCCCGCTTCTCATCCTAAGACACCTGGGATAGGCTCCAACCACCCCTGAACAGCATAGATGGTATAGAAGATGAATGAATGAATGTACTTTTGATTATTTCCAATAGTCTATTGTTACTTATTGTCTGAGAACAACAGGAGTAAATTACTACAAACTTTCATACTCAAACTTGACACTTTTTAGAAAACTGCTCCTTTTTATTCTGTCAAACTTTTTATCTCTGAGGTGACTCAAGACAAAATATTCTCCACTAGAGTAAAAAAAAAGAAAGAATTTCTGCCCTTTCAGGTGTCTTCCAAAGACTTCTATCCAAAATGTGATAACTCCATATGTTTCCCTCTCCTCTGCATGTGCCGAGCGTCTAACACAGGAAATCACCGTGGGTTCACACCCTTGAGGTCACCTGAACAACAGAGGATCAGAAGGAGCAGACTGCACGCACAAGCAGCAGCCCTCTCCCCTCCATCTCCCCCTCCTGAACAGCCTGCGGCCTCAGGCCAGCAGCCACCTAATTGCTGGGGAGAGGGAGTGCTTCCCTACCTCATTGCCTTGGATGATGTGATAGATCTGCCTCAGGTAGTCGCTGCCACCTGCTTTGTGGCAGACCTCCAGCAGCATCAGGCCTATTTTCTGCTCAGTCAGTTCAGCCGCAGCAACTCCGCTCTCTCGTCCTCGCTCGAACATACTGAGAGGGAAACAAAGAGCAAAAAAAAGAGGAGATGAGACAGAGAAAAACATGAAGAGGAGCCAAGAGAAAGGAGAAAAAGAAGGATCAGGAGTCAGCTTGTATCCCAATACCACCCCTGACTAAGGAGGCATTTTTTAGTTTCATAATATTGAATTTTGAATTTGCTTTGCACCAGAAAATTAGCCTTAAAATGACCCCTGCCTTTGGAATAAATCATTTTCAGTTTTAGAGAAAACCTTCACTCTTGCAGTCAAATCAATTTAAAAGAAGAGATTTCTGTGGCTCCACTAAATGTCAACCTGCAGCCTGGTCAAGGCTAAAGCTCTCGAAAAAATAAGTGAGAAGTAAAGACAAATTATTGAGGCTAAGATAATGAAATAGTTTTCTCTGTTTTCATTATTATTCATGAGATACATAGCAGCATTTTGTCCGAAGGATACCAGTGCACTAAAAATGATTGGTGTGTGTGTTCTTAAGCATGTATGTGTGTGTGTAATTGTGTGTCAAGGTCCTCAAGCATGTACAGTCCCGCGCCCTAGCAGACGCCCGCATCATTTTCCTGCCCTTCCTGTATGGATGGATATCACACCACCGTCCATCAAGTCTTCTCCTTCACATACTCTCCCTGTCATTGTTCTCTCTCACTCTCTCTCTCTCGGTCTTCCTCTTTGTAATTATAAGGTGGCAGAATCGGTGTCGCCTGTCAGCCAACCATTGGCTACTTGACATTGAGAGTTGCAGAGGAAGAGGAGTCCCTTCTTGTCCATGTACATCCCCTCATTCTTCTGCCTGGCAAGCCCTGTGGTGGTGTTGTTGTCGGCGATGGTGGTTGTGCACCCGTGTCAGCACCTGCGCTGTATCCTTTCCTGTCCATCACTGTGCAGGTGAAGCAGATGATTGGATTCAGTCAGCGGGGTGATTAATGAGAGCCCCTCCGGATTTGGGACAGCCTATCAATCATGTCATTAGGGCCAATGTGCCCTGAAAGAGGCAGACCTCCGCCAAGGAATAACTGCATTCATCTTCATCTGTGTATGCATCCCGTCAGCCCAGCCAGGGTCACCATGATGGAGAACAATAATCTTCTCCTCTACAAATTACTTTGCAAAGACAAGGTGGGTGGCGTGGGGAGGGAGAGGAGATACAGTTGGGAAGGAAAGGAGGGAAAGTGGGATGAGGAAACAGGGGTGGGAGGGCTCAAAGGGGCAAATGCTCTTTGTTAAGGGGTTTACTGTGCAAGTGTGTGTGGGTGTGCTTGCATTTGCGTGTGTGTGAGATGCCAGCGAGTGGAGTGCCAGTTGTTTTTTGTAGTTGTCTCTCTCTCCCCCTCTCTCTCTCTTTTTCTCTCTCTCACTCAACACTGTTTTCTGATTGTTTACAAGCCAGGCGTCACTTCCCTGTGAAGGTTAGTTTAATGAATAGTAATGATCCCACTGAATGCCTCCGACAGGTGATACATAATCACTCTTCTTTCACTTTTCCATTCAGCCCCCTCCTCGCCATCCCTCCACCACACTGTCTCTACTCTTTGTCCCACCCTTCCTATCATCCCCTCTTCCCGTCTCTGAAACAAACAGCATTTCCTAGAACTGGCCTTAATCTACTCAGTGCTTTTTTATCTATTTCATTCTTCTTCTTCTTCTTTTTTTAATTGTACATGTTGCGTTAAAGCACTCAATCACCTTTTTATGAGGATGGATGTCTCAAGAGTTTGTCATGATGAAATGAGCAAGGAGAAGCGCAATTTCTGGGAACAAGCAACAAAATGTAGAGCCAAAGGTCACAGATCACCCCAAAGTGAAAACTATTTTCCCATCAGTCCAGCCTGCAGACCACTCAGCAGACGCCATGTTCATCATTTACCATAACAGACATTTAAAAGGTTTATTGATCTTACTCATAATGCTTTTTAATGATAAATGACAGTTAAGAAGTCGTGTTAGAATTTTTTAAAAAAATCAATTAGTAAGAGCAAACTTAGGATACTTAAATGCTTCTTTTTTATTGTTTCATTCAGCTTTTATCATTCAGGACTGACTAAAATGCAGCAAAACATCATCAGTCTGTTCTCTATCAGCTTCAAAGCCCATATATCTCATGACTGATAACTCACTTCAATTATTTATCAGGAAACTCATTTTACAAAAGCTCTTTCTGTGATCAAAATAATCTTGATGATGTTACACTTCAGTTTTTTTTGTTGAAGGTACACAAAAAAAATCAATACAGAGAATGTTAATGGCTTGTGCATTCATAGCACAATTTTCTTGAAGCATTAAATAATTTGTATAATCTAGATCACCATACCTCTGATCTCTTTAACCTCTCCTGATGCCTGCAGTTGACCTCTCACCTGTCTGAGCAGAGTTTGCGAGCTTTCTGCAGCTGCATGGTTGTCCACTTGGGTCTTCTTTCCTCCAGAGCCTGCAGCACTTTATGCACCGTGGGTTTGGGAACACCCTGTCAGACACACAACAGACCATTAATGTAAATGAGTCAAAGTCAGATGGTTGATGGTGGGTTTGATGGCTCACATTAAACCACCCCCTTACTTATAATTATTAATATTATTGTTATCATTATCTCTATTGCATTAAGCTACCTTCTGTTGAACACCAATGGCAGCCTGTAGGCACTCAGCCAGCAAGGACAGGGGCTCTTTTGCCCCACGGTCCAGTTCCACACCACTGATAGTTTCCAGTGTGCATGGGTCCTCCAGGGCCTGGATCAGACAGCCTAGCAGGGCCCAGAGCAACAGGCCCACTAAGCGAAGCTGTCGAGCATACTGGGAGAGGTGCTTCTCGGCCACTTGGAAAAGGTAGCGAATAGGAAGAGGTACGGATACTACAGCCATGGGCAGGTTGGTAAATATGAAGGACAAGGCTTGAATTGTTATGGATATCACTGCTGTAAAAACAAAAAAAAAGAAGGAGATGGAAGTTAGGGAAGGAAAAAAGGAAAAAAGAAACAAAGAAAATTATAGTAGGAATCAAACAGAAACAATGAGAGATACAAGAAAGAGAGAAGATAAAAAAGTGAAATAAAAGAAAAATACAGAAAGAAATAGAACACAGAAATACGGAAATGCAGAAAGAGATAAAGAGATAAAGAAAGAGATAAAGAAAGAAAGAAAGAAAGAAAGAAAGAAAGAAAGAAAGAAAGAAAGAAAGAAACAAACAAACAAACAAAGAAACAAAGAAAGAAAGAAAGAAACAAACAAAGAAACAAAGAAACAAAGAAACAAAGAAAGAAAAGGGGAAAAAGAAGAATAGGGGGGGGTAACTTTAGTTTCCAGTGGTCAAAACAAGCATTTAAGTTAAGCTCAGATGTCCTTTAAATATAGCCTCCAGTCTGTGCATACTGTTTGTGTTTGTCTCCTTTCCTCTTCCATCAAGAGGAGTGTAGTTCCACTCTTTGGGTATTTTATTCAAGACACTCTCCGGAACATTCTGCTTCACTGGGGCTGTACCGGGCTCCTCTGTGACCTGCCAACTCATCACCATGGGCACCAGGTGTACCAGGAGGCTGCTGATAGACTTGCTGAGTAAAGCCTTGATATGGCTGATCACTACAGGTACAGTCCGAGTTGTATCTGAAAAAAACGGGGAAGAATGCAGTAGGTAAAAAGGAGTGGCTAAAAGTCTCTCTAACCGAGGGGTTTAACAGTACAAAATGTATCTACCATCATCGTCCTTAAGAGTTGCTCATAACTGTATAAAGCTGAGTTGTGCTGGAGACATTAAGTTAATGTTGGGCTGTAGCCACTGTTGTGCCATATGAAGGGTTGAACCAGTGAAGAAGGAAAAACAGATAAGAAAACAAGATACCCAGTGTATGAAAAAAAATTAATATAAACTCTAAAAGTAACCATGCATCATAGAGTTTTCAAAATAAAACAAAATAAGTTAACACAAGGCACCGGGGGGAAAAAATGAAACGCATGTTTGTAATAAAAACCTTCTTAATTTTGAACTTTCAGACATGCTTTAGTTTCCAAATAGAAATGACAGTAGTTTTATGATAATAATTTTATGATTGCCACAAATTAAGAGATGGTTACCTTCCTATCATATATGTTGTGCAATAAAACTTTAAATCACTATAGTGTAATCGTCACAAGTCTAAAAGACGCCACTTTTTAAACAAAAGGAAATCCCAGAGATATGAATAGTTTACACACTGAGTGCAAAGGCCTACCAACTCTTAAAGCATGTCATATCAGTTAAAATTCAGATGTTCTCAATCAAACCCAGGTGGCCTCATGGTAGAAATCTTACTACCCTCTCCAGGTGCACTTTGTCTTTCGTTCCTCTGCCCTTTCATATCCGGCTCATATTGATAGCAGAGCACCTACAGCATGAAGTTGTATGGCGCCCATAAACTTCCAACAGTGTTGGCTGTAAAACCAAAGGCTACAACAGAAGATATAGTGCTGTGGCAGCAGTGGAAGCGCAATGTGATCTCCAGGGACGCCTCACAAATGTATGACCTCAGACCCAAAGAAAAAGAGGAGCCTGGAACAAAAAATGATACAGCTTTTCGAAGGTAAGGCGGTCTGTGGCAGGTGAGACCTAGACCTATTTTTCAAAGTCACTTGCTACTCAGACTTTATACCGCCTGCTACTGTATTGACTGGTGTATTGATCTGAAACAACCTGCTCTGGTGTGATGAAACATCAGTGTAAGTGGAGAAATAGTGAAACTCTTAATGTAATCTATGAAAGTTAACTCAGTGAACAGTTTAAATAGAAATGGGGGCACAGGGGGTATCCTGTAACCAAAATTATAACACAAAGATATGGAACAGTCCAATAATTAAACTAATTACCCTGTGAGGATAAATGATGAGTGGATGACATTGAGAATTTCTTTCTGGCTCATTCTGACTCTTTTTTGTTCCTTCCCCCTGTCGTCACCTCCCATGCTCCGTCTTCATCCAAATACTCTTCTCCAATCACCCTAATTTATGCCTCAATAATTACCACTCACCCAGGATAAAAAACCACCACCAAAAAGAGCTGCACACTCCACAGGAGTTCTGATTAAGCTCTGTATCAAAGCTTGTACCAAAAAGAGGCAGAAAGAAAGAAGAGTTGGGGAGTAATTACCGTCTGTGAGAGAATATTAAAGTAATGCTTAAGCTAACGTGCATGTCATGTCAACATTGGGAAAAAGGAAAGAGAAGAGATGTTATTTTGTGGATAGAAATGCGTATCTTGAATAAGTTTCCAATATGTCATAACAACATAGATGGCATTAATTTTATATGTAATAATTCTCACATTTTATAAAAAAAAAAAAAGGTCAGATAAAATATTACTCTTAATAATAAGAATGGAAAATGGAATTTTTATAAACTACAGAATTAAAGGTGCTCACCTTAAATTTGTTTCTGCCAGACAAATGTGCATGTTATTGCAAGAACTTGACTTTTTAACCACTTCTATGAAAAGAGTTGCGCGGCAGAACCACTCGAGCAAAAGCCACATGGACATAATGCTTGAAAACGAGTAATGGCGTCTGAACACCTCTATGAAGCAGCTTTCTACTTTACCTGCTAGAGTGAAAAGATGTTCCCATATCTGTGCATGCTCCAGGTATGGTTCAAGGACCTGAGTCAAGGCCTTGGGAACATTGTTCAGGCAACTGAAAAGGTTGAATAAATTGACGATGAAGTCATCTCCTGCTTTGGAGCTTTCTGTAGACATTTCTGAGCTGCTATCCTGGCAAAAATCTGCAAAAAAAAAAAGAAAAAGAAGAACAGAGTCATTATGAGTCAATAACCCACTTTTGTACACAATACAAGCAATTGTGTATTTAAAATGTCAGTGACTTTTTCAAACTTCATTTTCAGGAGCACTTGACACAGTCACACAAAGAACAGGAAACAAAGAGATGAAAAGGGTTACTCATTTGCACAGATACATTCAGTTTGTGAGTGTAAAATCTCACTGTTATTTGATTTCTTAATCAAATAACAGTGAGATTCATAAAATTCAACCTTAAGGAGTCCATTAGTAAACGATATAAAACCCTGTCCCATGAAACAGCATCTTGATTTCCTTGCACAAAAAAACACATTGGAAAATGTCAAGGCTGCCCAACCTGACTCATGTTAACAGAAAGGGTGAACAAAAAGCGTTGCGGGATAGAAGGAGAAGAAAAACTCACATCTGTGTTAGATGGAGTGAAAAAAAACAGACCAGAGGAAAAAAAAAACAGAAAAAGAAACAGATTTCAAAGCCCCCACAGCACATGGAGACAGGAAGTGAAAAGGAAGAGGTTTTGACAGGGTGTCCTTGTGGGGGTTGCTGTCTGAATAGCGCAGGGCTAAGGATGGAGGTGTGTGCGTGTTTTACCCATATGGACATCTATATATGTGTATTTCATGTGTGTACCACTGTGTGTGTGTGTGTTCGGTTGACAGGGGTTTGCTGAGGAAAAAGGCCCACTGCTCCAGAGGTGGCAGACATCCAGAGGTCTGTCAGTCTGCTGTGTGGGAGATGACAGCTATTTGAATAGGAGAGTGTACGCAACGCAGCAGTCAATGAGGGGGCGCTGTGATGGAGGGCAGCGCAGCTTTCTTCTGACTAATGCTGGACTATTTTAAAATGACAGGACCAAATTAGCTGCTGCTTTAATAATGGCCATGATAATAAGAGGCAGGTGGAATCACTGCCAACTATCAAGGTCCAGATGAGGAGTGTTTATCTTGTATTCTGTCAATATTTCTTAGCCCCTTGTTCTTTTATGTATGAAAAAATCAAATATGGTTAACCTACATCAGTATATGAGCTAGGATTATTTAATTTATGTCAGCAAGCCGCTCTCGGCCTGCCTTGTAATTGGTCCTTAAAGAAAGAGTCCTTTGTTTATTACTGCCGTGGCTGCAACTGTACAAGGGAACAAGAGGGACAAACATTAACTGCTACTTGGGGTGCTGCAGAGCATGGCGGGTCAACTAGGTGCCTTTTAATAATGATCCCATCACTGACACATCTCTGTAAAGTTTCCACTGCTGCCGCAGCGCACAATAAGTCCAATGTGTTTGTATTTCTGTCGATTTCACAATGTTTCCGCACTCTCTTCCCCTCCCTCTCTGTCTCTCTCTGAGCTTATCCAACCTTGATACATAGCCAATAGCTACACCTGTTTATCTTCCGGACGACCAGTCAACCAGTCACCAGGGCCCTCTCTGCAGACTTCTCTAATTGGAAGCAGACACACTGATGATAATAAAAGGAAGTGTATGAGCTTGAGTGTGTGTGTGTGTGGGGTGTTTCACCTGACTTAGAGTGAGATGTGTAGATGGAAAGATGTTATTTTAAAGAGCTTAGAGTTTTAATCCTGCAGTAAATCAATTTATTTTTAAATCCTTGGTCAATGGGTCAGTAACCTTTGGTTGGCAGCTAGCGCTTAAGCAAGCAAGTGTGAATTGTACACTTTGCGAATACGTATCTGAAACAGTGTTGCTAATGAACCTATGTTAGCATGCTCACACATTACCTGACTTTAGCAATTACTGTTAGCACATACAGTTGATCAGGACTGAAGATTGAAGTAAATGAAGTAGCTTGTGACTCTCTTGTTTTACAATCTTTGAGTAGGTTTCACTTTTTAACAGGACAGCACCAAGAACCCTGCCCCCCAGTAGAGTGTATTCACCTATAGGAAAGTGGCAGTGGCTTATGGGAGAGTAGGCATTCAGTCAAGCTGTTCCTTCTGTCTGTCTGCTTCCTGGTTAATTAGCCCGTCAACGTGATAACACGCGAGAGTCAGCGCTTCCAGCGTTGATTTACGGCAGTGCGCAGGGAGTAGCATTGCAGAGCCTCAGAGCCAGACTCAGACCAAGCGAGAGAACGAGACAGTGCGAGTTGTTATTAATGAGGTCGCTATAATGTGAATTAATGTGCGAGTGCACAACAGTCTTTAAAGGTTAGACTGTTGCCAGTGTGGAGGGGAGAAGAAGGAAGGGAAAATCTTTAAAGGTCAGCGCATATGCTCCGCCCGGGCCTGTTGAGTGTTTATTACTGCTCTCTATTGATTTAGTGATGATGGTGAGCAAGGTGAAAATGATGATGAAGGCAAAGATGCTGATGATAACTTCATAAAATGGATTGAGCCCATCTAAGGTCTGTAAAACTCGCTTAGGATCTTGGAGCACCATAATTAAGACCTTTGGTAAACACATTCACTCACTGGCCCCTGCAGGATAGACTCTGTGGGGGTCAGTATTATGAAAAAAGAAAAAGTTAATAATTCCTAAAAGACTGAATAATGATTGAGAAATGAATTCAATTTTCTACTAAAACATTGGCAACTGGGTATGCACAGCACACTTTTCTTTTTCACACACACAAAAAGATTGACTTACAAGAGTTTTCCAGGAGTATTCTGGGCAGGTGACAGTCTTGATACAGAAGCATTCGCAGTAGCAACCTGGGATTGCATCCCGGGTCAGAGGTCAACAGCCTCAGCTGACACAGAGAGGCCGTCTGGCCCTTAAGACCCTCTCTGAGCGGGAAGATTGAAAACAAAGTTGACAGTTCTGCAGTGTCAGGTGAGTGTACAGATAGCAGTCCATTTAGCAAGAGACAACAAAGGAGGGAAGAGGCTTCTACAGTGAAAGACAAGGACTGATATCACAGCTGTCTTGGATGACAATCTGGGAGGAAATGGTGTTTATGTTTCAATGGGAACTTCCCTCAGTGTCACTCACTCCTGATACAAGCTTAGCCTGCAAATGCCTTCACTCTCGCTTACTTATAGTGTGCACCGGGAAGGAATTAGCTCTAATCTTGGCCAGCTAAAACCAAATTAACATTTGGGAGACAGCCAAATACATGAATATACAGCAGTACCCCCCTCCTACATCTTTTGTATAACCAAGAGGCTGCAGCCAGCTGTGGGTAATGAGCCGTATCCTTGGTGTGTGTGCGTTTTAGTTGTACGTGTGTGTGCACCCTTCAGAGCCTAGGCCTGTGGTTATGTATGTGTGCAAGTGTGGGAGCATGCTGACATGTGTGTGCCTGCATGTTACTTTATACATCTCAATAAAACCTAATGGAAGGAATGGACAGAGTTTGTCTGAAAGCAAGGAGGTGGAGGGGTGGGGGGAGCAAGGGGTGTCTGCCCAAAATTAACCATACTATTTAAAGCAGAAAGCGAGAACAGGGTGCACCCTGCTGCTTGACTGAGGAAGTCTATGCCTCAATCTGACAGTGCAATTTATGATGTCACTAGAACCGCAAATCCAAAAGAAATCCTCTTTTAACTGTACAGATAAATCTAAGCAGCTACAGCAGAGGGTCAGCTTACAGACCCAAGACACACAGACAGACTAACAGACACACATGTATGCACACATGTATGCAAAAGCAAGAAAAGAAAAAGCAGTGCAAATGCAGGCCAGAAAACATAACTTATGGTGCATTTTTATAGTCTTTTACGCTGGATGATTTATTTACATGCTTTGAGATTTATGATTAATAACCATAACAATGGATTTTCTTTTAGAGGGCTAGGGGAGAGATCTAGCCACAAGGTTTAGGACCTGTGGATTTGGCCCAAGCCCATGGTAGGGCCCCCTGGCGCCCTCACATGCAGGCAGGAGGAGGGAGTGAAGAAATAAAGAGGTCATAAAAATAAACTAATTTCAGCTCTTCAATACTTAGGAGCAGGAGAGCTGGGGTTAAGTTTGATTTGTGCGCCATCAGCACACAATGACATCACCTCTGGCAAGAAAAGGAGAGAGAAAAAGAGGGAGACGAGAGGGAAGAAGGGTGGAGTCAAGGGGCGCGAATGATTGACTGCACCGTGGAAGTCATGACAGTAACTGGACACACATGTACACACATGTATGCATGCATGGCTAAAACACAAACACATACGTATGATCTGTTGGCACCTCTTATGTAAAGCCCTCAGCAACCATCAACATAAACAAAATCACTGTCAGCAGCAACAGTAGTTTATTTTATTCTTTTCCTCCTTCGTGTGCATCTGTGTTATATTACCACGGCAACTCTAGCTTGAAGCAATGAGCAATGGCTAAGTCTGGCTATATATCTGCACATACAGTATGCAGCCTACACACAGACACACACAAACACACATATGGTTTTCTATACAGTGAGTGGAGGTGTGTGTGTGATGGCTAAGCATACCAGATAGTGCATGCATGTGAGTTGTGAGGAAATGTGTGTGGGGATTTACTATATGAAGGGCTGATGGATGGTATGATTTAGGTATTTTACATACCGTATAACCAGCTCTGTGAAGAGGTCAGGGTTGATAGCATTAAGCCAGTGGACAACAGGGCAACCAGACTGATGTGCTGCAGAATCTTTGGTAGGATTAACCATAAATGTCCTGCAAGAAATGAGATTATACATAGGAAGTCTTAAAGGATCTGGATACATTTTACAAAAATTGCATTGTTTTTATTAGTCACAACTTAACAGATAGTTGCATTTTCAAGCATTTTCTTGAGAGTATGTAAAAAAATTATTCTGCTTCAGGTTTTAGCCCACTCAGGTCAAGAAAGGTTCAGTTTATTAAAAGAACATCAAACCCTTGTACGTCTTTGTCAAAAAAAAGAAAAGAAAAGTAAACAAATCAAACCAACCTGTACAGTAAAGATAGGGGTGCCGTTATAATGACGAGCACGCTCAGGAGTTGCTCACACAGGCTGTGGATTATGTATGACCAGTCTGCTCCACCCGCTACTATGGCAATTGCTGAAGAAGGATTGGAGTGTACCAAAGCCTCAGGACTTTCACACACACTCCACATAAGCTGCTCCACACACAGCAGCACTGTTGTTATGTCACACCTTTGATATGGGGCGGGGGGGGGGGGGGGGTGAATGTGTAGACAAAAAGAAAAAGTGAGATGTGAAAGAGTATGTAAGAACACATTAAGAGAGAAAAAGAGAACGGCACTATCATGTAGAGCAGAAAAAGGGAAGCTACTCTGTCTTCAGAGGCTAACATCCATATTACATCATGACATAACAGGCTCATTGCACAGGCAGTCAGATAATATGACCTCCTGCTGATTTTACTGTTGAAAGTTAAATGTACTGCAGGCTTTGAATTTCACTATAAAAGTCATTGCTTTTAAATCTAAATGCCCCTAAATCTATTTCTCCAATTGGTTGGGAAGAGCTGCTCATCAGCTCCTCATCCTCGCTCTTCACGTGGCCTACATGGTAATTAAAGACACAGGAATTGACCAATGCAGGAGGGGTGAGATAACCTAAGTGTTCCCATGTGAATGATGAACACATAGGACTCTTAAAAAAAGCCATCTGTTTAGGCTACACTTACACTCGAAATCAGTCTTTTCAGAAACACACACACCCTCTTGTAACATAAGCCAGGCACAGTGTTGACATCCTGAGGTGCTACATGTGTGTAATGCACTCTATCTTTGTCACTCTTTTGTATTTCCAGGATTACTGCCTCTGCTAATGTCAGGGCAGGCTTCGATTGTTTTAACATTTATGTAAAATATTAAGAAAAAAGAACTATTTAAATCAAACTCAAACCAAATGTTATTTGAGCCAAAGCCCTGTGGGACAGATTTTGCAACAAAGAGTATGACCCAGGAGCGCAGATGGCCTAGTGGTCTAGGTCACGCTCCATATTAGCAAATAGCCCTTGAGCGGGCAGCCCAGGTTCAAGTCCAGCCTGTGGCGACTTTCCCACATGTCGCTACCCACTCTCACACTATTTCCTGCTCTATCCACTGTCCTGTCCTCTCACATTAAAGGCATAAAAAGACCGAAAAAATAACTTAAGAAAAAAAGAGTGTGAAGCACTCTGTAATTAAAGTCATGGTTGTTGACAGCATCAATGGACACAAGCCCCATAGCAACATTATAACATTATAGCTGTGCTTTGAAACAATGGGCTGGATCAAAACCAACTTCAGTGTAGTTATATATTTCATATGTTGTTTTTTTGCAGAAATATATATGAAAACAGAGAGTGAGTAGATTTGTTAAGTGAACATAATTAAAGCCACTGTGATAAAGTACCTGATTTGTAAGTGTCTCTTGTATGAAGGACGGGCTCTGGCGTATCTTTGTACCAGCAGCTGTAAAGTCTCCGACAGCACCTGGCCTAACACCTCCTTAGCTAACTCTGCAGGAAGCACCGCCCACAGGTCACTCCGGAGCCCACACAGGAAGTAGAACCACATCTGCACTGAGAAGGAACAGCGCTCACCCTGTGGAAGAAAGTGGCGTTCATAAGGGGGTGTTACGGATGAAGATATATTACGATATGGTTATCGACAGTGAAGCAAAAACAGAGAAAACCAAGTGGTGAGGAGCGTAAAAATAGATGAAAAGAGAGGGAGAGAAAACATGAAAGAGAGAGACAAAGACAGAGACAGGTCTGTCAACACCAGGATGTCTCAGTGGTCACGCCACCTGCACTCTGCACCTGGGCTTCTTCTCCCTGTGGGATTTTTTCAACTGCTTTAAAGTCCTGAACTGGAGAATACATCACAATGATCACACACATATAGAGACAGAAAGAGAGAAAATGTGAAATCAAGACCTCTGATAGAAAAAAGGGAATAAAAGAAAGCAAGAGAGAGAGAGAGAGAGAGAGAGAGAGAGAGAGAGAGAGAGAGAGAGAGAGAGAGAGAGAGAGAGAGAGAGAAGGCAGAGGAAGAAGGAGCAGTTATCCCATGGTTCTGTTGCAGAGGATATGAAAGAATTCATTCAATAAACTTCTGTCTTCCTTCTCTACTAGCCTGAACTCCTCATGTTTAACCTCCAACAATAAACTGTGTGTGTGTGTGGCAGGGAAATATCCAAAACTTCCTCCTATCCTCAACTCATCATGCCCCTCTGTCCCCTCTCATTTTCTCCCCACTCCACCTCATCTATCTTATATTTTCCTTCTCTCCTTCCTCTCCCCTTCCTCTCCTCCCTTGGGCCAGTCATTTAGGGATCTGTGGTTGATGGGGAGCGTGACCAAGCTCAATGTCCAGGATTATGCCGCCATCCTGTGCCTGTGGACTCAGGAGAGTGAACGCAGACACAGACTTTGGATCAGAACCAAGAGCAGCAAGAACTACATGTGTGGTTGGGCTGCTTTATCCGTTCATTCAGGTCTAAGTTTACTAAGCCAGCAAGGTCAATGATGAACAAATTCCTGTTGGTGATGAAAGCCTGGCAACAGTGACGATTGAACTTGGAATGGTGAACTAAGGATGAAAGAAACTTGGAAAGTCTTTACAACTTTTTTTTTCTTTTTAATCAAAAACACAATTTCTAACAAGAAAGGTAGCCAAGATCATCACCCCATCAAACCTTATGTGCTGTTATTATAATGTAGTGCACGATTCTGTTGTATACTCAACTCTGATTGGCCAATAACCACATTGACTCTGCAGTGGAACTCACGGCAAGGGCTCAAAATCCCTTCTAGAATCTGTTGTCTGTGAACACAGTTTTTTTTGCTACATTTAAGAATACAGGTTAAAACTGTCCAACAAAACATGTTCTAGAAATGCTGGAGACTTCTCTAAGCCTGAGATGGACTGACGTAGAGAGAAAACGTGTCCTTCAGTTTGACAATTAAAATTTCACTATCAATTTGGAAGTCTTTTATTCCACATCCTCTGATCTGACGAGGGCAGAGGCTTGTTGTTAGCACACAGTTCAAAAGCAAGCATCCCTG
Organism: Labroides dimidiatus; assembly: GCA_030710495.1. NCBI lineage: Eukaryota > Metazoa > Chordata > Actinopteri > Labriformes > Labridae > Labroides > Labroides dimidiatus. Next base: position 20,746,833 of record CM061153.1, on the reverse strand, counting down.
ACGGTATGGGGATATGTAAGTGTCCATTGCATGGCTAGTTTTCACATATGGGAAGACACCCTTACTGCTGAGCAATACATTTTTTGGGATCATCATGCTGTCATTCAGACAATACCTGTTTCAGGAAAGACCTTGAATGTCACAGTAAGAAGATGACCGACTATATTTTGTTTGTATTACAATGACATGGCTCTGTAATTGGTAGATTCTTAATTCTACTGACCCGCCTGCAGTCTCAACTTCACCTATCACCCACTGAAAATAGTAGGCATGTCATGACACAAAAATACAACACAACTGACCATGAGTTGCTGAGCAGCTGAAATCCTATGTATGGCAAGAACTGGACTACATTTCACTCCATAAATTGGTCAACAAAGCTCCAGAATTTAGAGAGTTTTGTTTAAAATAGAGACAAGGAAACACAATGGCAAACACACCACTGCCCCAGCTGTTTTCATTCATGTTGCTGAAGTCAAATTTTAAATAAAAATTTCTTTAAAAAAAAAAAGGAAGAAACATTTTAAACATTTCACACATTTTCTTTTATACTTTTGAATTAAATACAGATTTGGAATAATTGTAAATCTTTATATTCTGTTTTTATTAACATTTTTAAAACTCTTATGGAATTCGGGTTATTATTTTGATGTCAAGTTCATGGCACATTATTGATTCCTTATGTAAGTAGCCTTCCTAAGACACATCCTCGATATGTCTAACTTTCCTCCGCTGTTGTCTGACATTAAATATTAAACAGACAAAAATTATTCATGTGTCAATATCAAAGCAAAATAACAAAAAGACGGGGAAATAAGAATTTCAAGCTTTGGATGGGTCTTCCTGGAAGCTCAGTGAGCCATGACAGAGTCAAGAGACAGAGGGATGCAAAGATGGAAGGGAGATGGAAACTTAATGCATACAACATATATACAGACATAAAAATATAGATACATACACAGAGATCGAATGAAAGGCACATCCGGAGATGCTGCTGCACACCCACACGTGCATTCATCTGTACAGAAGCACACAGGCATGCTTGAACAAAAGCACACACCTGCGCACAGCAGGTCTGTCTGACACCACTGACCCAGAGAAGGAGGGAGGAACAAAGAGAGAAAAAAATAAGGCAAAAGCGGAGTAAAGTAAGAAAGTGAGAGGAGGTTTAGATTGGTTTAAGGGCATAAAGGTAGGGGAGTTTCGGGGGCCCTATGCTGTTTCCAGACAGTCCCAGTGTAGACAGCAGACTTCAGACAGCTGAATCCCAGGAGCCCCCGGGGCAGCATGGAAGCCACAGATGTTCTCAGGGAGCTCAGAGGAGAACGCTCAGTTAGAAGAGGTAGAGTGGGAGGTAAGGTGCATTGTGGGAATGAAAAGAAGAAGCAACAAAGCTCCAGAGTATAATTCCAGGAGTTTCTCAGAATCTACAGAAAAAAAGATCCTGCTAAGACACGTGGCATTAGAATATCCATGTTTTTAAAATGTACTAAATTCAACTGACACAAGACAATATGCTAGATGTTTTTTATATTTAACTGTCTTAAGAACAATTCTCGAAGATGCTTAACTGTAATACCAAAACTGAAAGAACATTCATCAATTGAATATATTTTACCTCATAGAAGGGTTTGGGGTCAGCCCAGTGGTGACTCTCTGCATCTTGTAGAAGGCAGCTGGAACACACCTGGAAACAGTAGCTGGTCAGCTGCTCTTTCAAGGCCTCTGCTGTATTGTGATACTTCTGGATAGGCAGAAGGGTTAGGGGTCTAAGCAAGGAGAAAAGAAAAAAGACATTTAAAAGCAGAGAGTAAACATGATCAAAAAGACATGAAGTATATTAAGAAAAAAAAAGAGTGATGAGGTTCAAGAGTCAGACAGAACAAAATCCTGTGATTCACTTGCATAAGTGACCGCTGTTCGTTCACTGAGCTATCAAACAAACATGAGGTGAAATGATGAGATGAAAGAACTTGTGATTTATCCCAAAAGTTCACTGTGGCATTTCATATCCTTTAAATCTGCCTGTCTTGATACTTTCCAGGGAGAGGCAAGAGTTTAACGGGGGCGCAGGGGGCTCAAAACAAGGGGGAGTGGATGGTGTGGGGAAAGAGAAAAGTGCTTTATGACCAGAGGGGGCACAGTGCAGGTGCAGGTGGAGGGGTGCTCGGGGCCAGAGGTGAGACAACACGAGCACTGAGGGCACCATGGATGTCTTTAGGGGGGCTCTGAAGTGAGCAGAGGTCAAGGGGGTATTACTGGGCATAAAAACTCACCAGATGTAGACACAATATGGCTGTCGTTACCTGCTGTCAATCACTTGTACTCCCTTTTGTAACTTTTTGCCCCCTTATCTTTAAATCACATGGAAACAGTTGTTGCTTTAAATTTCTAAATCTTTAGGTGTGTTCTTTCTGTATTATACTGTTCAAACATCTATGGAGTAACTCTGATTTCCCTCATCTCTCCTATTAAATGCTGTGTTAATAATAGGATTAGAAGTGCTGTAAATAAGATATTTGACAATATGTGTTGGGTAGCTGTAATTTCTTGTCATACATCTATTCACTTCGGACAATAATTGTTTTGAATGCAAGAAAAAGTGAGCAGAGATTAGGAGAAAGCAGTTTTGAAATGTTTAAGTAGAAACAATGGACAATGTTGAAGTGTGTGTTTTCAGGACATGTTAATGTTTTGTACAAAACTGGACGAGACAACAGGGACTTGCTGTTGTCTCAACATTGTTTGTGTATTAAGTAGAAAGATGGATTCACACATGAGTAAAATACACGTAAACATAGATACATGCATAGCTGTCAATATGCTATCCATTCAGAAACCTTGGCCTTACACTTTAGATGCCGCAGTATGCGAATCTTTCAGCCGGGCATGGTAGTGCTCCAGTCGATGGTGCACATATAAACATGTGGCCAGCAGAGCGGGCAGGTTCTTCAGGGGTGCGTTGGATGGAACCTCCAGGGCCCTCTCCTGCAAACGACCCAATATGGCAAATGCTGCCCTGCCACACGCCTCCACAAAGCTCGATCGCACTTCCAGGAGGTAGCCATCCCTGCAGGCTGCTGCCAGGGGAAGCAAGGCATCCAGCTCAGTCGTGATGGCTCCGCAGAACTGATGGGAGAGAAAAAGGCAAAGACAAGACAAGTTGATCTCAGTAACAGAGGGAATATATGTCAGTAAGAGCAAAAACCAGAAAAAAGACATCAGAAAGAGACCTCATTAGGTATAAATAATGGAACATTTGTGAGGAGTCATCAGAATGACAAGGAAAAAGACTGAGAAAGTGAGCACTACACATGCATTTTTCTCCAACATTGTGCAAGCGATTACAGCTGAAACGCAAACATCAGTGCAAATGTAGAATACAGATGTCTAAAGACATGCCCTCTGCATAAACCTCGCTGCTGAACATGCATAATTGGTATCAGGTCAAATAAAACCTTTGCTTCTGGGATACATGAGTGCTTGTCTTATTTTATAAAAGCACACACCATGTTCACAGCATTCAAACAGAAATGTTACAGTACATACACAGGGATGAGGTGGGAGAGTCAGACGTGCTGAGAGGAATAAAAAAGAAAAAGGTCAGGCAAGGGTGAGAGTGAGGAAGAGAGAGAGAGGGAGAGAAAGAGAGCTGTTTCAGCATTGTAGAACTCCGGCTTATTCTAAAAACTACAAGAGCAACAAGTAAGACTTAATACATACTATGTTGGCCTTTTCTCTATACCTAGAGTGGTAGGACTGCGAGTCTGCATGCCTACATTTTTACCCACTGAATGTGTATGTGTTCTAAAAATATATCTGAAGCTCCTATGAACAACGTTTGATTCGTGTTGATTTTGGCATCCTCTATGAACAAACCATCTCTTTTCTAGTGTTGAGTTTCTTTACTGTGCATTTGAGAGTAGACTTTTGCTTTTTTTTTTTTTTTTTTTTTTTTTTTAAACAAAGATTCTCACCTTGCTTTCTCACAACAGCAAAAATTAATCACTTAATGTAATACTTTGCTCTACATGTAAAATGTTTAAAAAAAAAAGGAACTATATATGTAGCATGCAGTTAGCCACTTGACACCTACTCTGCTGCAGCTGTCGTAATTTTAGAAATTGAAGAAACCAACATCAGTTTTAATCTTAGTCTGTTTCATAACAAACAAAAAGCCATACACAGGGGGGCAAAAGTAATTTTTAAAGCTCCAGTGAGAAATTTTTAGTCCGTGTCAATTTTGGCACCCCCTGTGGACAGTGATGCCTCTTATCTCCTTGTTGATTTTTTTTCTTGAACATATGTGAACAGAGTTCTTTAAACAATAACAACAATCTCATTTTGCATTTTTTAATTAGAGAATTAATTCCTCTTTGAGAATCAATGCAGAGTTTTTACTTCATCCGACACCTACCCCCCCAGCAGAGCTATTTTTCTTTCTTTTTTTTTTTTTTTTAAATCATCTCCAACTTAATTGTTTTGAATTACTCAGTGGATCATCGAGGCATCAGTGTTAGTGTGTTTTGTAAACAGTAAAAACCTCTTCACCAGAACTTTAATAAGACAGATACATGACAAATAAAATTTGCACTTTAATTTTGTGATTGTGTTGTGCAGGTTTCTAGACTAAAAACAAATACTTGACATGAACTTAAATGTAATATTCTGCAAATCCCCAAAATGCACAGAACAAAACACACACAATGTCATGTGCTTTCCATTGCCATGACATTGAGAGTAGTGAAAGCTGATCAGGCATGTGCCAAGGAGCACATCTGTGTGTGAGAATTTATACACCTATACATGTAAGTTATGAGTCAGGCAGATTCTTAAAAGCTTCAAACAAAGCATGTTTTGTGAAGCTAGCAAGCCATGAAAAATCATAATAACTCAGGAACCTTTATGCAAGCTAGATCAATCAGTCAATCATAGCATGTACCTCTTGCTCACACACTCTATTACTTGACTTGTTGTAGGAGCTGACTGTGAAATTCGACATTCTGTCAGATCAGGGCTGCGCTGTGTGTACACAATTGACAATCTCACAATCTCTTTACACAATTTTCTCCTTTAAAGCTTCCAGTGGGGTTAAAAGGCCTGGGAACAATGGCCGTTTGGACAATTAAGTCAATATCTGACTACATGTAGTCATTAGGAGCTTAGCTTTGAGAGATAGAGAGGAAGCAGAGGCAGGCACAACAATCAGCATTAGCAGGGTGATGGAGAGGCCCAGGAGGAGCATCTCATACACTTACAGTACTAGCAAGAGCAGGAAAGCATGCACACACACACACAGAGTAGACATACATACATCCACAGGCTGAAACCTTAACTAGCTAAGATCAAAGCCTAGAATCCCACCAGGACTATTGCAGCAAGGTGAAAGAGATTGTGTAAAGTTTTTAAGTGCTAGGGAGGCCTGTTTGTGTGTGCAGAATGTGGAGTAGGTAGACAAGTGGAGGTGAGGGCATCAGTGGAGTGTGAATACAGAAAAGGCACTTGTGTTGCTGTAATAGAGAGCTAGCATCTAGGTTAGAAAGGTTCACCCAAACAAGGAGAGCTCAATCCCAGGTTCTGACAGGAGGGCCAGTTCCAGCTGTTGACTGAGGGGGTTGTTTGGCATTCAATGCACAACTGACTGCCAATAAAGAAAAGTACACCCTCTAAAGAATTCTGATGGATGAGCTGTATCATCACAGGCTGCATACGTATGGAAATACTGACAGTGAAGTGGGCTCACATGAAAAAAGGTGACAATTGAGGTATGAACATATGAATATAAATGTGTGAAATATTGATCCATCATAATGCCTTTGAACCAGCCATATTTCATGCTTATGTCTTGTATAGTAATTTGCTCTCTACTCAAACAGTAGGGCACGTGTCAAAAAAGGACAAGGGGGGTAAAAGTATAAATACATATAATATCTGGTCTTGAGTGTCTGTCTGGCTCAGTGTTATTGAATGCAAATGCATGCATGTATAACCTTTGGGTTGAAAGGCTCTCATCTTTGAAGCGTTGACCTACACATAAATATCTTGTACAGGTCCTGAGCACAGACAAATTCTGACTCTCGTTAGCAATAAGAGCCACAAAAACTGTCAGGGCTACAGGAGGAAGAGGAGGAGGAGGAGGGGAGAAAAAGGTGAGGTATTAATGATAAAAGCCTATATTGAGTGCAGTGTAGAGGAGAGAAAGATGGAGGAAAATGAAGTGGAGAGAGTTTCAGGAGGAAAAGATTTCCAGCAGGAGTAAGAGAAGCAATACAAGGAGCAAGAAAAACTAGAACAGTGAGATCCTACATTCAGGTAAATACATAGAAGACCAACCCCATAACACAGGAAAACCTTTGTAGAGTTTGATACTAAGCCTGGTCTCACATCACACACTGGTCCTCCTCCTGAGAAAAGTTAATCTCTGGTGCCCACTTCACCTCTCCCTGCCATTTCCCAGGCCCCCTCTTCTCATCCCTTGTCTCTCACTATCCCCTCTTTATCCTCCTCTCTGCCCCTGCTTCTTTTCCTTTGTGATACATCCCTCTATCATCTGTAGGCCCAATGCTTTTCCCTTTCATTCAGCATATACTCTCTTCACCATCTAGCCCTTCTAAAATCTTCCACAGTGGTTCTTGGTTCCCCCATGTCTGCTCTTTTGTCCTGTGATTCCTCCCCTCGAGTAATACTGATGACTCTTCCCAAGGCCCTCTCTGATCCAGGGTGTCAACTGTGTAAGGCTCAAATCATTTGGGCTTTCTGTATAGAGGGTGCTTTCCGCCTGGGTTACATAAAGCATTAATCTGTCTGGGTGTGGGTGATGTGTATAGACCTGCATTGTGCAGTCAGGCAGTAATAAAGGAGGATGAAGAGGACAGGGGCAGAGGTGTGCACAAAAAAACATGCTCATGCACAAAGTGAGGTAAATACGGTAATCTTTAAACTATAATTCATCTTGATTAATCACAGCCTCTATCTTGATTGGTCACAATTAAAGTTTTGAATGATTAACTGTTAATTTTATTTAAAAAAAAAATACATTTTTGAGTTAAGCAGCAAATGTGGTATAAAAAAAAGTAATTGCCAAGTCGTGCAAATGAGACAACATGGATTGCTCACATCAGATGATGCACTTTCAAGATTAACAGACTGCTAAGTCTGTTCTACCCCAACTTCAAAATTACCTTTGCTATCATTTTGGGAGTCTGTCTCTCTGAGTGGGTGTAGAAGGAATCCTCTCTGAGACATGTGTTGCTCCCACTCAGGGTTGAGTTTCCACCAATGTGCATCAGGGTGATGGAGGTGTGACCTGAAGAAAATAAATCCTCTTCCTGTTGTAGACTCTTGGCACAAACATCATCCAGCACCACTTTAACACAATGTGCCATATGAGGGACCAGCCCCCTATATGATGACCTCCATTCAAACTCCAACACCTGCACCTGCTAAACAGGAAAAGAGCAGACAGCCAAGTTATACATGAATGCTGAGGGGAATAATCCAAATGCAGGATTACTAACTGTCTTGCAACCACTTTGTTCACAGGATCTTTTGAAGAACATATTGATGTCCCACCTCTGGTGTGTGTGGAAGTGATTCGGCTGTGGATTTTCTCCCATCTGCTGTCATGTCCGAATCCTCTCTGCTCTTTTTCAAGATACCTAAATGTCAGACATTTTTTAATACACACATCATGGAATACATTTTAAAAGACAAAACGATTTGTAATGTTTGATCAAATTCTCTTATCAGGTTTGGGATATATATTTTAGCAATATAAAATTAAAAAGCAGAAATATTGTTTCAACAGTGGAACACTGTGGTGTATGTTAGTTACTATTAAATGTGCACATTATTTAGTATGACTATTTCCATATCACACACAAATTCTGCATTATATTATCTGTAAAAAGCTAACCAAAAGCCAAGGGCAGTGACATGAAAGCAACTCTATACAACCCAGAGCCAATATGGGTCACAGTGCTCCTATTTCTTCTCCACGAGCCAAAATGAGCCAAAGTGACCGCAGTATAACTGTACACGCCTCAGAGGAATGAGCAGAATAAGGCTGTAAATGCTAACGGCGATGGCTTTACGAGTCTAAATTTGGGGCTTAGATTTGATTTCAACCCAGATTGCATCAGCCACATATGGGGGTATTCCATGAGGGGAGATTGTGTGGATGTGTGGGGGAGACAAGGGAGCATGGGAGGGGGGGGTTACGTGAAGACAAGCGTACAGGATGTTGGATTGGGTTGCAATTAAAAAGCGTGAACATCAAGGCCACACTTTCCTAATCAGAAGGCGAAGAGTGAGACCCCAGGCGAGGCAATTTAGTCGAACAAGACCGTGTGGAATGGAAGAAGGAGGAAGCAGCGTGCGCATCACTTTTTGACCTTTAAGCCCATCTGATGAATTTCTGGTAATTAAGCCGTTTGATTGCCTGAAATTAATGATTTGGATAACTGCCCTTTAAAGGCTGTTTACCTCTCTGTAAATTGAGCCTTTCTGCAAGTCTTGTTTTTGTAAATGTAACCTTTATGGAAATTACTCTATGCACCAAAAGCTTTCATTTAACATCTCTGCTGCAGCAGTTCAAAGGGGAGAGAGGAAAGAGATACTAAAGGCTTATATAACACCCTGGATAATTCCACACTAAAATAACATTTCTTGAGATACAACACAGATTTCCTACTTGAACACGTACTGATGGGTGTATGTGCATATGTGGGTCTTTTTGGGGGTGTAACTGGACTGTCCATGCTTGAAAAGAGGCCCATATGTCAGGCTGCAACAAGAGTTCTGGAAACACAGAGCTGCCCCTCCCACCATATTGTTGCAAATAATTTTTTAAGCTTGTGATTAATTATGTCAATGTTTAAATTGTATTTTTTTTCTGCCGCTGAGATTACACACTTCTTAAATTCTCAAAGAAAGTGTCAACTTGATGTCAGTAATTAATTAAGTGCGTGAGAGTATGTACTCTATGACGTGTTCATTTGTGCAACGTAGTCCCACCTTTTACGCAAGGAGTCTCTCCTGTACAGTCGATGAAAGTCACATTGGTAACAAGCTCCTTCACAGTCCTCTCAAAGCCCAGCAGGGTGCAGGCAAGCTGGGTTAATGCCCTCAGTTGGTGGGAGGTCAAACTGAAGCTCCTGTTTTTCATGGGAAGCTCCATTGGTGCTGTTAAATTAGATAAAAACAATGTAAGACGACAACAAGGAAAGCTAAACAGGACATATGCTAGTGAATGCATAGCTAAGCATAGAAGAGTGAGAGCTTGCACTACAGCTTTCAATTCAGGAAAAAGGAAAAACAATTTCATGAAACTAAGTTTTCAACCCAGCTTACAAGTACTCATCAGAGAACACCCCCCCTCTACAAGTTTTGTCTTGCACGGCACCTCTTATAAATATCGAACCATTCATGTTTTCCCAATACACAGCATAAACAAAGAGGCTGTGAAAAATATGCAAAACTTTGCTCCCCAAGAAGTCACACATGCACGTCTTCTCTCCCGGCACAAAACTTTTCTCCCCCTAACCCGCCGATGACCCCCTCGGCAAATATGGATTTCCCATTTTGGAGGCTGCCAAAGCCATCACCCGGGGGATGTTCCGCATTAAGCTGGAGAATGGGCGGCTGGGAGATGCGTTGCCATACTCGCAGACACATGCACAAATACTTTTGTGTGTCCGCTTGAATGAGCTCCTCCACTGCAAAGGCATTTGGGACTGGATGAGCTCAGTATTAGCCTTGACTCTGAAAGCGGCGAGATGATTGAGCGTTGAGGAAAGAGGAAAAGAGGGGGGCCCTTTTTCCAATAATTGTTACATTATTGCCTCTGGATCCTAATGTAATTTTGCTATATTGTTAAACAAAATCTGACAATATGACAACACACTGTCCCCTGGGAGGCTTGGTTTAATCATGCATGAGGTGTGACTCGGTGTGTGCAGGCGTGCGTGCAGGCGTGCATGTGTGTGTATGTTCTCATGTGTTTGTTGACAGAGAGTCAATGAGTTTTTGAGTGCTTCGGTTGCGTATGTACAAGTGTGTTTATGTGCATGTAATGCAGGTCATTAGGAGAAACTTGATTTGCAGAAAACGTTGTCACTCCCATTTGCACATGTCACTCTTGCAGGATAATTGTCACACTGCATCAGACTATGTGGTCACTGCAGAATGAATTCTGACCTCAAGTTTGTTTGTGTTTGCAAGTGTTACTGTATGCATGTATTTATGTGCAAGACGTGTGAGCCTGAGTATGGGACACCATGTGTGAATAGCCTTGTGATTATTTAGTGTGTGTTTGACTGTGCATGAGTTTGTGTGTATGTGTAATTAAGCTGCATGAGTCTGCAGCTCCTCTGTAATAGGGTCCAGTGGGAGTCTGTGCAAAAGAGACTATCTCGTACTGCATGTGTACATGCGTGACCTGGCTGACACCCACGTGCCAACCTCGTTCTCCAGCTTGCACATTCACACACGCACCAACAGTCATGTCTATTTCAGAAGTCACCCGCAATTCAACAGTGCTTTCCGTGTCTCAGCAGAGGGGCAAACTAAAGCTGTCAACAACTCAAGAGTAAACAGTCTAAACCGAATGAGACAAGGACACATTAGGGAAACAGCCACCAGATTTTACAAAAAGCTTACACTGCTAACATCCCCCTTCCAAACCCACCTTCTGCTGGGTATTCATCTGAGCATAGCACCCATTAATCATCACTTCATCTGGAACATCACCTTTATCTGAGCACCATCTTTGTCCCTCTCATTCCTGACCATTCGCTTTCCCATCATGTGACCCTATAACTGTTACACTTGTTCACTAACTCGCACTCTTACAGTCAAATATGACCTTGATGTTTTGCAATGCACTGTCTCCACCTCTCACCCAGCTCCATCGCCTAGGCTATATAGGTATTTATAGCCGTCTCCCTAGCCAAATAGCCTTATAGCCATAGCAGTGTAGTACACAGCCATCTAAACCTCATTATACCTTTGTCACAACAGTGAGGCCAAATGGAGGCTCTCATAGCCGTTTGATGGAGAGGGTGTGCTTAAAAGCACCCAGGTGTGTCATACAGCATAGTGCATGGCATGTCTCATGGAGTTGAATGTGGAAGGGCAGTAGCAGGCAGAAGAGTTCAACTAAAGGTCAATGCGCTGAGAATCAATAAGGGAGGACTGGCGCAGAAGCAGGTGCTGAAAGCAGAATGATGTGTTTATATAAAAATGCCTTTTATGACATTATAGTGCAGAGGTTGTTCTTATACACAAAAGAAAACCAACGATTGGCCACATTTCTATAATAACCATAAAGGCAGTGTGTGTCTTAAGCCCTCACAGCAAACAATCACATTTCAAGAAATATGTTATTCTTGAAAAACTTTGAAATACTATGTGTTGGGGGATTGATTTTTTTATATATTTAACATTGTGGAAAATGTCTGGTAAAACCTAAGTCTCAAAGTCTACAGTGGCCAGCTTCAGTTTGTAGCTTTTAACAATGACAACAATGAGAGACAGAAAGAAAAGAAACAAACAGAGCAGGTATTTTTGGCGAGACGTCAGTCTGCTCGTCGTCTGTCTCTCCTGTGGGTTCTACCATCAGCTCCACAGCACACACTCCTTCTCTCTCTTGCTCCCTCTCTCCTTCTAATACACACACATTGCTCTTGACTGGCAGGGAACATAGAGAGAGAAAGAGGGGAAGGAAGGAGGAGGAGATCTAGTGGAAGGAAAAGGGGTGGTGGTAAGGGATGAAAACATGGGGAAGAGAGGGAGGGGCGGGATAAGGGAATTCCCTTAGCAGTTGTTATTGATTCCGGTGTTTACGGGCGAATAGTTTAGTGCCGTTTACAAAACAGAACAGATGCAGCCAGTGAGCAAAAAGGTAAACAATTGCTGTGTGGCGGGCTGCCAAATCCCCAGTCTGATGTATTAAACTCACGGTGAAGAGCATTTCCCCTTTGGCTGCACTTATTGCCACTTCATTTCCTCTTTGCTCACATACACACACTCCTTCTTACCATCTCTCCCTTTCTCTGTGTCGCTCTCTTTCTCTCTTGTTCCCTTGTTTATCTGAGCGAGGAAAAAAGGAGGAAGGGCGTAGGGTGCTTTTTGCCGTCTGGCTATTTTCTGTCCCTCTCTGACCCAAGAGGCCCAGTTCTTCCAAACAGAGCCATTAGTAGGGGGAATTGCATGTGTCTGACATGGCCGAAAACCAATTATTAGACACTTTCCACCAAATGATGCCCAAGTCTTTGGGGAATGGGCAATCATGCAATAATTTAGCCACTGATTTAATTTCTCACCAGCACAGCATCTCTCCCTCTCTCACACTCATCCTCTGTTCCCCATCCCCTCATTCTGTCTCTGTAGTGTAAATCAGACCATCAGAGGGGAGGTCTGACTTTCCCTTACCACAGAACAACTGGCCTCCAGTCTCTTATCATGTGATCACAATATGTAAAGATGAGCGTGCTGTGTTTGTGCAGATGTTTGTTGCTCAACATGACAGCAGGTGATGTAAGCATTTTCTTCATTATATCAAGACAGATAAAAAAAAGGAATTTCAGGAGCCAATTTTATCACATGTATTGAAAAATGGGGGTGTAACCTGCTTTACATATTGCTGATCCCCCATATTAAAACAGAATCAGAAACATTCAACTTACATCTGTTTATAGCAACATATAATTTCAAAATATGTGAAGCTGCAACCGACCTTGTCAGGGGAGAGCAGAAAAGAGACATTAGTCTAATCTGAGACAATGACAAGTTACTTTTAACAAGAAATATTTTTAAACGATTAATCTCCAAATTCTTTGGGCAGACAATTTCACGAACCAGTCCAAAAAGAGGAAAGCACTCAGTCAAAATTGTGCACAATTTACTTGCACAGGGCCTGCAGGTGAACAGTGTTACTTTTTGTCTGAGTGCGGCTAACATTAGCAGAGCTAGCACTACTTGCCCTTGGCCCATCTTACAGTTAAACAACAGATAGAACAATGTAGTTTTAATCATTTGCATGCTCATGAATGACAGTTTACTACGCATTATTACTGACTGTCAGAACAAGAGCATTCCTCTTCGTTGTCAAACCTTTGCTTTTACACCTACTGAAACTGAAAGTAATTCAGTCTGGTTTGCCAAAATGAATAAATACTTGAGCAGCTAGCCTCAAGCACAGAATAGGAGCAAACTGAAACGGTCTGGTACCCACATTTTTGCTTGCTCTACATAGCAGATTTCCCCCCCGATTTTCTTAAGTTTCTACTGTCATTGCCTCAAGTAACATAGCTTAAGGCCATATATCAAACTTTGTGCTTCCCCTTTTGAAGCCAAAACTTTTAAGAGCATTTTGGTGAACATACTAAGAAGTGCTCACCGAGACTCTATCAAGAGATATTAGTATAGAATGCCCTTTGAAGAGAAGCATGATATTAAATAGATGAGGGCTAAGAACTGACCCTTGAGGAACTCCATGGGGTATATATTGTTTTTTAAGTCAAAAAAAGAAATGAAAAGGAAGAAAAACTCAGGTTTTGAATTTAACACCCTTACCTGAAAAAAATCATTTACCCACACGTTGTTTGTAAACTAAAAGAATTTGTGCCACAAAGGGCACATAAAAAACCAAACTCTCCTATAAGGTTCCCCGTAAAGTGGCCTCTATGTGCTTTCCTAAGTATGCTGTCCTTATTGTAACAGATGTTACCCAACATATCCAAGGACTTAAATATCAATATGTCTCTGTCCACTCTGCCCTTGTGTGTAGTAAGTGTGTACTTGTACATTGCTTCACTCTTATTAAAACACTTTGCTCTTGAGGTGTTAATGCTCTGAGTGTTGAGCCCTTCTGTTTCTTTTTGTGTCCATTATCTCTGTGTATCTGTGCCTTCTAGTGTGCTCGTAGGGTGTCAAGCAGGGTCATGCAGGTGCCTTGGGGTACGTGCATGAATGTATTGGTGTGTATGTGACGAGGCTATGAGCTGTTGCGGACCTCCCGCTAGGTCCTGTGACAGCCGGGGTCCTCCTCGTCAGTTGCGGCCCACTGCTCACTCAGACAGCGTTATTATGGGAGGCCTCCTGTTGTGATTCACCCTGACACATGCACACACATACATGCAGACAAAACACACAAGTCTCAGTCTCTTTTGGCCCTTTCCCTGGGTGCTGTGCAACCAGGCCACAGCAGGGGCCACCTGCCGCTGAAGGGGAAAGTTGCAATACTTGATGTCTCAATTAAGTTGCCTTTCAGACGAAGGAGTTACAGTAGTGACAGTGTTTCTAGGGAGGGCGGAGGAAACTTAAATTGAGTTTTGTAGTCTCTATCAGTGTCAGTGTTTACTGTGGCTTTCTTTGTGGTGAATATTGTCATGACACTGAGAAAGGGGTTAAGATTTCTTCAGCTTCTTTAGTGTACTTGAACCAAGCAGCCCTGCTGAAAAACATGGAGGAATGCATTGTCTTGATAGGAGCATTTCATTAAAACTCACTTGTTTAGTGCCTTTCTCCACATTATTGTTTTCAAGCCCTCAGCGAATCATGCAGAGTCTTCATCACAAAGTGCAGGCTGCTCTCAATAAGCCAACCATATTTGTCCCTGCTTTCTCAATAGAAGGTGCCAGGAACATTTTCATATCCTTGAGCTTTTCAAGAGTGATTCACAAAGGCTATTGTGGCCACTTGGAGGGAGCAGGGAAAAAAAAATAACAGCAATCATAACACACATTCTCAAGTGCCATGAAGTATGTTCTTGCCTGTGACTTTATTAAGGCCACGATTTAGAGAAAATGAACTCAGACACTTACACATCTACAGAGTTAAGACCTAACTCTCAATTTAATTAGTTAAAAACATTTGATTTGTGTTGTAACTTTCCCGGACAAAGTCTGTTTATTGCCATCAAGGACAAGAGGACATAGGTATAAAGAAGTCTCATCCACAAACTGGATGTACAACCTTAACACACTTGTGCATATGCACACAGACACACATGCACAAACCACCATACCTGGAACATAATTACACAATAGCATGCAGATGCACATCCCTGGCTGTCAGTGCGTCTACAGCCAGACAGAGATGTAATCTGGTGAGGAGCTGCTCTTAATAAATATTAACAAATGCCATTCCCAAGTAGCCTCGATCCCCACAAGCACCTCCAGTGCCAGTCAGTGCCTCAGCTGAGCTATCTCTCGTCACTACAGAGCCTCTCTCCCTGCTGAATAGGCTGCTGTGCTTTCTCGAAGAAAGAGTTCAAAGAGCCAGAAAGGGCGAGGCGAGGGGGGTAGCGCTGGGGGTGAAGTTGCCTGCTATACATGTTCTAACTCAATTCTTTTTTATCTATAAGGAGCCGCCGACATCTCCATATGGGAAAATTAGTGGAAGTGGAATTCAAATCTGTGCAATCAGAATGGGGTTAGAGAGTGTTTGAAGACAATTTCACAACCCTGACTTCACCCCTGGAGTTGATTGTTAGGGAATAAATTGCATGTGTCTATGCAGAGGGGTTGGAAAGAAGGCTTTTGATGTCCTGCAAAAACATGGTTCGCCTGTGCATAGATTTGAAAATTTCTGATGCCATATGGAAATTTAATGATGCATTTTTAAAAGGGTATTAAACAAGTCTTGATCACATGATTTTCTAAGTATGGGCACAATTACCGAGCACAGACACACATACTTAGATAGTCTCAAAAACAGCTGGGACATGTTCACATGACAAGTACTCAAGCGTGATTGAAAAACACGCATATACATGCATACACTCATACACAGCATAAGATAAACATTTGAACAAATTAATGTTAAATTCAAAGGTATAAACAGTGCATTAAACAGAACCATACTCAAAAAGTTTTCTAGCATTGTTGTTTCTGAATTAGTGTCGGATCCATTTCAAAGCAGCAAATCTAGCCCAGTGTAAACATTATGCATATTTTTGTCTCTTATGTTTGTAGAAGAAGAAAAAAACGGGGAAGATTTTTCTATCAAAAAAGGTGTAAATATTAAAATGATGAAGTGATCAAAAAGTTCAAGAATGTTGGCGCCTCATATGCATTACAGGTGTAAATGTAAAATATGTAGATTAGAGTTTTTATTTTGGACAAAATCAAGCAAAGCACAAACTCAAATCCCGAGACATGCATGTGGGGAAATGGCCTGCCCACTCCCCTGCAGACTCACTGAGGTGTGTTAGTAAGGTTTAAAGCCTGTATTGTTCCTGACCAGCCAACCTGTCTAGCACATTTCCCAGTCTCAATGCTCACCCCATTACACTTGGAAAACTGCAGAAAAATGGGAAAAGACAAGAAAAAAAGAAAAACGATGAGGGGGAAGTGGACGCCGAGGGAGTAAGAGAAAAAGGGTAAGGGGGAGGGAAAAGAGGGAGAAAAAAAAAAAGAGGGCTGAGACCCATCACATCTGTCTCGGTACAATGTCAGAGCCTGCCTTTGAGTCGGTGGGGTTAAAAGAGGAGGCAGATCTCGCCGTGAATGCTGTTAAATGGTTCAGTGGTTTGACAGTGGCTGATGCTACAGACAGCGCTGCTCCCCCGGGAGCCCGCACAGTCTCCCAGGCATGGCTCTTATCAAAATATACCTACCGCCTGCCTCTGCTGCAGAAATAAACAATAACACAGCAGGGAGGGAGAGAGAGATCTAAGGAGTCATTCGGTGCTTATGAAAATAGAATCACTTTCTCTTTTTACCACTGTCATAATTGTCTTGACAATTATGGGCGTAGCATACAGTATAGACATTAATGTGTGAAAGCAGATTATGCATTAATGTTCAAGCTTTGGCTCTTGAGGAGCCACGGGCGTTTGGGTGGTGGAAAGTGAGCCTTTTTTTGGGGTGGGGGTGGCTTACAACAGGAACAACAAAAAATGTAATCCCAGTTGTAGCCCTCAAAGCTGAGTTGCAGCTGATAGTCAAACACACACGAACACACACACACACACACACACACACACACACACACACACACACACACACACACACACACACACACACACACACACTTAAAACCAGCACAGGCAAAACTGCTCCATTTTACCATCATTACACAGCACGGGTCCCCTGCTCCCTTTGGAGCCGTGTTCTGCCTCCGGTGCTACATTTGACGGTTTGTTGAGCGGCACGTAGGTGTGTAGCCTCCGCCGCGTTACGTGATCAAACAGCCCAACTGACGCATGGCCAATTATCCTGGCTGCCTCCTCT
Organism: Labroides dimidiatus; assembly: GCA_030710495.1. Taxonomy (NCBI): domain Eukaryota; kingdom Metazoa; phylum Chordata; class Actinopteri; order Labriformes; family Labridae; genus Labroides; species Labroides dimidiatus. The sequence goes on along the minus strand of CM061153.1, from coordinate 20,729,596 downwards.
CATCTCACATTTAAGGAGAGGGAAAGTAAAAACCAGAGGAGGAGATGGGAAGAGAGATAGAGGGAGGGAGAGGGGGTGTGAAAAGATGCGAGGCTGGTGGTGTGTTTATCGAAGAATGGCAGATGTAAGAGCACTCCTCTCCCGATCCGCAGGGAAGCTGACATGTGCACCATTTTTGAAAAAAGTAAACAATGGCTCACACTTTACACTTTTTTTTTTGTTGTTTTGAATCTTTACCCTCAGCAAGCTGTAAATAGGCCAATATGAAACAAACAAAGAGAATGTGTGGGGAATTAAGGATCAAAAGTGACACGGCATGTGAAGGTCTGGGCTCTTCTCTTGTCACAATATAACATCACAGTGACACATTCTGCTATTTGGGCAAATACTTTAAGTGTGTCTTTAAATATTTTTTTTCTGTCAAAACTATTCATTTTGCTATGAGCTAGGATCCAGGATATGTTGAACCCTGCAACAAAATATGTCCCTATCCCTCTTCACATTCAGAAGGTCAAGCCTAATCAATTTCTCTTCAATGTAAGGTCCTAAGGACGAGGGTGTAGCTACTGCTCAGCCTCTTCTTATCTTTTACTATTTTTTCTTGTGTGTGTTTCTTTTGAAAGAACTTGTGTTATGATAACAGCAGACAATTCAAAGTATTCTCCAGGATGGCACTGTGCTTATTGACTCAGGTTCAAGGTGTAGGAGTGAATTAACTGTGGCTTAGACACACTGTTGACAGACCTTGGATTTGGCATGGACATTTCCTTGGACCAGGACTCGTCACAGTCATAGATAAACTATGTGGTAAATCGTGTTTAGAAGTAGCTTCAAAAGGAGCCTTGGCCCTGGAAGTGCTTCTCCTCTCTTTTTGTTGGAGAGGAGGAAATTGAGGCAGACAGGAAAGAGGGCGGTAAAAGAAAGTAATTACAATGGGAACAGCAGTTACTGACAATCTCTTAGTGAGGCCTTGGCTCTGGTGCAGATCACTAAACACTGCAGCTGGAGTGGAACAGAAAAGTAAAAATGGTAAAAGAATACTGTTAGCCTTCATTTGGTAGCAGTAAGAAGTAGCAGAAGAGGGATGAAATTCAGGTACAGAGGGAAAACAAACTGTAGTGGACATCTGAATAAACTTGGAGAACAAATTTACACACATTAAGAGAATGAAAAAGAAAATGAAATGATCAGGGAGAAAAATATTTTGAAAAGTATATTAGACAAACTACCCACCTACAGTTGCGCGTGACCTGGCTGAGTATTTCTTGATCTTGCTGCTGAGTGTGGTGTTGTCCCTCAGGGCTGTTGCACATTCTCTATCCATCATGGAGGCCAGTTCACGGGCCACAGTGCTGAGGTAGGCCGTGTTAATGAAACTCAGGATGGTGTGTGGTTCAGCTAGTTTTGAAAGGACATGGAGCTCCTCTGTAAGGGCCTGGGTCAGAGCTGAGACCGCAGAACGAAACCCAACAGCCAGTCTGTCAAATCCAGTCTCACCACCAGCACTCAAGCTTGGAGCAGAGGGCAGAAGACCCTGCACAGATTGGCTTCTCAGAGCCTGGGTGATAGAAATAATAATAATAATTTGCTGTAAAAATCATAGTGATCATGTGAGAGATAATAAAGAGTGAGCATGCAGTTATGCAAATTAGAATCCAGACAGATGGACGACCCCAACACGAAGCCTTAGTGGAAAAATGACATATATACACACACATATATTTTTGATTAACTATAAAATCATGTAATACTTCACATGATTGTTTCATGACTGCAATTTCATTAGCTTAGCACACCTGGTAATGCGTGAGGACTTCAGACTCAGGGTAAAGGAAGAACAGCTGCTGCAGACAATAGACCCGTTCAGAGATGGACAAAGTGGAAGGTTGTCTCTGTGCAGGATGCTCTGGATTGCGGGCAGACAGCCGCCCCAACAGGTGGCGACGCAGCTGGTGTCTGACATCATCCCAAACTTCTTGGATCTTAAGAGAATGATAAAATGGAGGGAAACTTACAAAAATACACTGGCATCAACACCGGCACAACTAAGACAGTATCTGATTTTTTTCTCCAATAATTTGGTCTTAATTTAAAATAACAAAAAAAATATACAAGATAAAGGTACTTGTGTATATGTACTTTTAAGACAAATCTGTCACATTTTGCATCCTTCAACAGTAGCAACTTGAAACTAAAAAAAACCCCAAAACAATTGAAATGGATTTATTTTAAAATATTAGGAGAAACTAGAAATAGCATCGCTCCTCAGTTTTGGCCATTTTTTTCCTCAGATTTGAGATTAAACTATTTGTAACACTTCATCTGGTGTGCATTTTTTCAGATGACAGCTCTCTCTGAAGTGGCATCACATGATGCATCTGTTTGTACTTTATATTTTATATCCACTACAAAAGCTTCTGAATATAATTTAATAAATCAGCCTCATTTGGGGTTAATATTCAGTAACACTACCTCCATTTCAAAAGTAATGAAGTATTTCTTACATTTGGAACCAAGAATTCAATTGTTGTTAAGATTAAAACTTAGGCCCAGATTTCTTTTCTGCTTCTTTCAGTCCTTTATGGTTTCTATGTGCACACAGCTCTGCAGTCCTAGGTCTTTTTATGGACATTGTTGGGGTATTCACCTATTCTCATAAGGAAAATCTTATTTGAAAATCAAGATTACTCTGCTGCTTTAGATATTTCTTAAGAACTCTCTTCAGAAAAAAAGTTTACATGTGTTGGAATGAGGCCAAGTGAGTGTAATACAAACTTAATTCTTTCTTTTCTTAGACCATTTACTTACTAAATATTATTGAAGTAAATCAAAAAGTGTACATTTGTTACCTCTAATGAGGCTTCATCTTTGACTGTGTGTACGAGGTTGATGGAGGAGGTATTTAGTTGAGAATGAGAAGAGGATGAGGAGGAGAAGGAAGAAGGGGTACAAGGAAAGCAGACACCGCATTGGGAAGACAGATTCAGCAGAAGTTGAAGAACCATCTCCTCTTTCCTCTCCTCGTCAGACCTCAGGTACTGTTGCTGAGTGGAATACAGACAAAAGGAATGTTAATATCTACCTGACAGTAAGAGCTGTGGACAAGGAAATTTAATTCACAGACAATAAACAAAAAGTACAGAACTGACCCTACGAGTTGGAACATGAATGTTCCACACAAAAACTGAGATTTCATTCCCACATGCATTTATTTAGGGTTAGGGTTAGGGCTATCTTCTTTGATCTACAGGTGTTTTTAATAAACTGCTGCAGATGCTCTTATGTTATCAGGATATAATGTGCAATTAAATGGGACACTGAGGAAACATATCAAAGCACACTGATAAAACCATTATCATCAATGTTGAAGACATCAGTTATCAGTTTAATTTTGTCCAGGAAATATTTGAAAACCATATAATAATTATCAACATTTTTACCAGGCTGTAACATGTTACCCTGATATATTACCAATGCTCTGAAGAAGCCCATGAGCTCTTGATCTCCTGTGGAAAAAGGCCTGAGACTGTTGTGTGCTCTTAGGTTGAACCACTGCAGGCACTCTGAAGGGCTCGGTGGACGCTCGCCTGTCCGGGGGTCTCCCATTTTGACCTGGAGTTCCTTCAGCTGCTGTTCAATGCTACAAGAATGAGAGAAACATTGTATGGAGCTAAGGACAGTGAACAATTTACATAACAGAGCAAAAAGAAAATTAAATGCCAGCTTTTAGAATCCAGTGGAAAAAACTTGTCTAAATTTATCAAGATTTGCAGCTACTTTATAAACTCTGACAACAGAGGGGGGTAAAACATGAAGACGGGTGAAGTTTAAAACCAAATTTTGTCTCAACTTTTCAGTATATCTCAAGAGAAATAGACAGATTTTAACATAAGACTTGTTTGGATTAGTGCCTGTCTGTTTTGTATTTCTCTACATGTCATGTTTACCCGCACTCAGCTCTTCTTATTAAACTTAACAGCTTCATAACCCAGCAGTGATTGAAAAAGTATTTGACTGCTAAGATCTGTCGACACAGTGTCTTTATTTTTGATAGAAGACTGTCAAAAGATTAAGCACACCCAATTCATTCAAACACATCCAAATAAAAACGCCGCTTCTGCAACACAAGAGCAACACACAGTCATACAAAGATACACGTAGAGCTACACACTCCATCATGTTTAGCTTCCCCTCACTCTCATTCGGTGTTCGCACCAAGAGACGACAGATACAGAAGCATCAACAGTAATGAACACAGACATCGATATATCAGTGTGTGAGTGTGTGCTAAGCATCTGGCATGAAGTGGTGTTACAAGCAGGCAACTGAGACACACATACTTGCTGATCACGTCTAACTCTTTGCCTTGACACACACACACACACACACACAGAGCTCTTGATTTTAACAGACTGCATCAGCTATTCCGTTTCCCTTTAATATGACGGATTAGAAATGACATCTTTGAGCTCGACATGTTTAGTCATTTCCATGCAAATCAATGCATATATATATGGCCATGTAAGGCTGTGTGTGAGTATGTGTGTGTGGGGGGGTGATTGTATGAATAGGCCTACATACCTGCTTAATTAAACATGTTATGGTGTTGTGAACGCTGCCATTGTGTTAATGTTATTGTGTGTTCTCTGTCTGGTTGTGTATGTGGTAGAACATACAGTAAAAGTAATTGAATATTTTTTTTCTTTCCTCAAGTTTAATCACACATGGAAATAAATAATCAATGTATATAACTACATTAATTAGCTGCAGACCTTAATACTTGTATGTATTTTGTTAGCATACATGGTTCAGGGCCAAAGCGTTGTTTCCCTGTCAGACAGCTCCTCTAACGCTGCAGGTCTATAAACCACCTCCTGCCTGCTCCTGGGCCATGAATGCATCCAGATGTCTCACAATGGCAACACATTAAATAACCGTTCAATCTGACATACTTCGCTTTCAGAGGGGAAAAACGCAGGGGGATAAAATGTTATAGACTGTTACAAAACTGTTGTCCTCTCAGTTCAACACTATCGTTCTCTCTCTCTTCCCACTATCACCCCCCTCTCTTCCTTTTCTTTTGCACACAGGCCAAGATGATGTCTCTCAATTTTAGTCTCCTGATTTGCACTTGCTCACTGATGGAAGCTTTAATTGTAAAGAGTACCATGAAGTTGGTGCTCATGTGGAAGGCCTTAACTGAATTCTTTTTTTAGTGACCCTCTGTGTGTTTGTGTGGGGTTTTTTTGTACAGCTTCTACTACAAGGTCAAAGTATAAACAGTATGTTAGTTTTTTTGACTGCCTCTCTGAGGTTGATAATTCAATGATTTTCTGGCAAAATGTAGATCTAAATGTGGTACACTGAAATGTCTCAATACAAACATAAAATGAAGACAAGCTTTTTGTCTTAAAAACATCTAACCAAATTTCCCAAAAGGAGAAATGAACGAGGAATTAATACAAATAAATTGATATCATCAATTAATCAAGGATTAGGGATAAGTGGAGGCATTTTGACACACTATATTAGAGATAAGAAGAAAGAAAGTGAAACACAATCTACATTGTAAAACAAACATCAGCTCCAGGATATGGAAATAGTGAAGTTTTATTAGAACATTTTAACTGGATAACAAACATGCTTCAAACTGGAAATGTCCAAAAGATGGAAAAGCTCAAGAAGGATGAAAAGGTGATGTTGAGAAGAGTTCTGTGTTATGAAATCTAAACGAAGATTCCAGGTTTCTATCTTGCTAACTTAAAGGAAAATGCTAAACATACACTGATATATGGTAAAGAGAAGTCTCCACCTTTAAGAAACATCAGTGAAATGGAAGGCTCATACACGCTCTGAGGATTCAACAATCAGAATCTACAAAGAAATTTAAAAAATGGGCTCCCATAAGACCCTCCCACAAAGTCACCACTAAAGAATGAAAAAGAAACTTTGCAAACTATTCATCTCACTGACACAAAGTTTGTATCTGCATCTGTATTTATAAAATTATATATAAAATAATAAAAGTTAATTTTGAAACAATAATGTTTTCTAAGAAAAGAGAGGAAGACTGATTTCTATCACACGGCATGCTGTGCAATGACATCCCACAGTGGATTAAATGGCAGTGCAGAAGACTGTATGTGTTTATGGTGTGTCATAAAATATGGATGTTCGTTCTGGGCTCCACCCCAGGACTTCACACAGACAGCAGGTTTCAAATGGGCTTCCATCTGTAGCTCACTTTTCACTGACTCTCTGAAGTTCATTAAAAACAGGAAACATAAGTGGACTACATTTGGGACATGAACTAGATGGCTTATCTGCTGTTAGAAACTGAGGCTACATGAAACTGCCTTGGACTTACACCTCGACCCCATGAGAAATGTGAAATACTTGGCCATTTTGAAGAATAAAAATTAAATACATGGACAAGATATGCAGAGAGGGATGACTTGATGGTCACAGATGTGACAGTGGACAAGAGTCAGTATGGTTTTTCTCTTATTTGACTTAATAATATAATCTCTCCCCTTTATGGGGCAAATTAGTTTCCTGCAGTGGCTACTTCAGGTATATTTTGAAGTCTTTCTCCCTCTCTCTCTTTTCTTTCTTTCTCTTTGAACTCTTACTTTCCTGATTTTCTTTACCCTCGTCTTTCAATTACCCCTCCTTAGGGCCTTGTGCTGTAAGTTATAAAGTCAGCGTAGATGGTCTGTGTCAAGAAGTCCATCCAGCTCTCTACAATGTTGCGACCTTTTGCCCGCTGGTGTAAAAGCTACCTGCAGCCTAATCAACTTGTGCAGGATTAGCTCCAAACCTGATGACTTCCAGCACCTCTAACAGCTCAGACACCGAGCAAAAAGACAGAAAGAAGAATGAGAGAAGGGGAAAAACAGGCAGAAAACAGGAGGAGTCACAGAAAATAAAACCACTCCTGTTCCCGAGTAGAGGCGACAATGGACAAACCTGTAATGGCAAAAACGGCGGAGCAGAACTCAACAAAAGAAACGTAGAATGAGAACCGAGGCAGAGGAAACTAGGAGGAAAGGATTCTTCAGGCCTCTTGACAAACATGTCAATCATCTTACCCTAACTGACACACACACATACACTCATACACTCTCACTTTCACCACCGAGGTGAAATCTAATTGTTTTCCAGACCGGTCTAGCTTGACAGTCGACACTGCAACCATGCCCCCCCCAACATTCACCACGGCTGAGAGAAAAAGGGAACAACCGGAGGTCTTTTATTAGATATGATGGCACATTTCACAGCTCCCTGACTTACAGAAACCCAATCCCGCGATTAGTCAGCGCTTTGACGTTATCTTAAGTTCCTTGTCAGAATTAATTTAGTGTGGGTGGGCTGCTGTGGGGCTGTCTGTCTGTCGCACTCCGCTCCCTTCTGCTCCCCTACAGGAGGTGGGGGTTTAAGGGAGGGAGGAATTGGAGGCATTGGGGGCAGGCATGAAGATCCCTTTCAAATAAGCCCCAGATCCAGTCAGTGCCAAACCGGCTGCCTGAGAACTAAATATCTCTGCCGTCAAAGGGCCCCATTCTGTGAGGTGGAAAGGGAGTGAATGGGTTTCAATGAACAGGCTGAAAACAGATCCCGTCCTGGCCTGGCCTGTCACCCACTTAGTGCCCTGAGTACCCCACCACCCCCACCCCCAGCCAATGATATCCGAGAGCAGATACAACTGATATACTAACTTAACACACGTGTCACGCACAGCTAAACACAAAATTAACAACAGACTGCAAGCACTGCACATCAGTATTTCGTGCAAAGAAAAGAAACCGTGCACGATATTGTCCTTTTCAGCAAAATCCTGATTATCACAAGCGCTTACACACAAGCAGAGTCAAATTTAAAAATACTGATACTGAACCCTGATCAAGATTGGCAGGCCTCTAGTGAAAGCCATTTGTTCTGCCAGTGTGAAACCAGAGGCCAGCGTGCAGTCTCTGGGCTTGTGCTGACACTTCATTAGAGGTCTTTTCCTGGTGGCCCACCACTCTGTAGTCCCAAACTCTGCTTCCCTCTCCACTGTCCCAACTGATGAAAACTGATGGATTACAGCATTTCAATTTAGAGGAGCCAGCTCTGTTGTCAGCCTATCTTAATCTCTTCCAATTAGGAAGCAGCTCTTAGGCAAATCTGTGTCATCTGAGAACTGGGAGCTGGCCAGTCAGCGTGGTTGAAGTCCTTCACGGATGTGTGCAGCTCTGTCTCCTCCATCTCTCAGCTTCCCTTTCCTCTCCTTCACTTCCGTAATTTGTCCCAGACACTGATAAGTCAATTAGGCAGCAGGTGAATGAGCTGTGGATATGTGTGTGTAAGGAGGATGTATACGTCCACAGCCCACCCTGGTTGAGGCAAAAACCTGAGGCCTTGCTGTGCTGTGTTAGCCTAGATACCTGTCCTGTAGTGGTCTGGGAGGAAGTTGCCTGTGGCCTGACAGACACCGACCAGTGGTCCCCCACAGTGAGAGGAGGATTGCCTTATTTTTAGCCCTATTCTCCATTATCTGGATGCTTTGTTCTCATAATGGTTATCCCTCTCCCATCTGCAGGAACACAAAATAACCCTTTAATGCTTAGAAAGCAGAAAAATGGCCCGGCCTTCGGTAATAAGCCTTGAATTACCTACCCAAGGGTTTTCGTTTCAAGATGTGGAATCTTCAATTATTATGTTCCCATTTAGAAGGAGGAAGGAAAGAAAGAGGGAGAGAGAAAAGGAGAGGGAGGGTGGGAGGCACAGAGAGCGAGAGAGAGAGAGAGAGAGAGAGAGAGAGAGAGAGAGAGAGAGAGAGAGAGAGAGAGAAAGAGAGAGAGAGAGAGGCAAAGGGATGAGTCCCAGACACTAATGGTGCCAGAGTGAGGCTTTGTTCACTTGCTACATTTAGTCTGTCCTTCATCATCTGCCCTCAGCCTCACAACGCCAAAAACGATAAAAGACCTGAAATATAGATTTTTCTTTTTCTTCTCCCCCCAATGTGTCTCTCCTTTATCACTCTATTTGTGCTCTCCAACTATCCCTGTCTGCCATCAGTGACAGATGTCTAAATTTCAGGCTTCAGGACACAAAATGAAATCTGAGTTGTTACACTGCATTTTCGACAAGACTGGGCCAGTAATTAATACAATTCAGCAACCAAAAAAATTCTTCTTTAAGTTTATATTGTGAAATACTTGACCACGATTATCAGAATGTTCTTCAGTTTGAGCAGGGTCTTTCTGATTATAATCCCACTGAGGACTAAGTTGTATCTACAGACAAATTTATGAGAGTGAAAGACACCAGTAATGTTAACACTTACATCACACTTAAAAGACATACACATCCATCAGTGCACAAAAAGAAAACAGCTTCAGGCCTAATCATGGTGACCTACACTTCCATGAAGTTATCGTTTCTGTATTAAAATGATAAATTTAGGCTCTGAATGGTCATTTGTATAAGTTTTGTACTGTTTACACCTTTGCAGCATGGTATGATTTTTTTTATTATCTCTTCATTTCTGCATGTGCAATAAATTGCTGAGACACCTCACACACTTAAAGTTTGTGCAAAAATGTTAGAAGTTATAAAACAAGCCATTCAGCAACAAAAACTTAAAGTTCTGTTTTAGACTTTTCCCAAGATGTTTTATAGGCTCCTTTGCCTTTACTTCATAGGACAACTAGCTGAAGATTTATATTTTTTTAGATTTAAGCCTTTATTTTAAAGAGGACAGAAAAGTGGATCGAGTAGAAAGCAAGGCAAGAGTGGGGAGTGACGTGTTGTAAAAGGGCCGAAACTTGGACGTGAGTCTGTTGACCCCAAAAGGATACATCCTTTCACGTGGGGCATGCGATCTAACTGCTGGGCCTTATCAGCAGCTCACGCTATATTTGTAACTATATTTTTTGATGGTATGAAACAGCTCAAGTTTAAGCTTCCAGTTGGGTGTATTTTTCATATATCCCTCGCATTGTTTCTTAATGCTAACGTTATGCTAATCAGGTTCTCTGAATTGTTTTATCACATCTTAGGAAAACAATGATGGTCTTTTTACTTTTTGTCCACAGTCCAAAACCAATGCCTTCATTTGTTAAATGAAGAGTGTAAATGAAGTTACAACACTGCAGTGATTTTAGGTAACAGGTTCATTTAAAGCTCACAAAGCCTGACATTTTGCAAACTGTGTTTCATTCGTCCACTTACTTTTGACATAAGCATTCAGGCAGAAAAAGGATTTGAAAAAGTACACTGATGAGATGCTCTCATTTTGGATCTATAATTTGACTTGGTTATCAGATGACTTCATCAGAAGGATTTTGTATGGAGTATGTTAAACTTTGCTGAGGAGTGGGAAAGACAGAGTCAAACAGACCAGAGAAAATAAAGGTTTTGTCATTTATTCTAGCGTTGAAACAATGCTAGCAAACCCGTGTAAACAATATTTCTGGGTTTTTGAGGAGTCTCTGTAATATGATTCCAGCATGTTTGCACACAGTCAGTATAAAAAAACAAAACTTGTTTTCCAACCCTTCAGTTGACCCCTCTTAAACTTTATCTAAAATTCACAAATTATTTCGAAATAAGGTGATATAATGCACTACAGTAAAAAGAGAGCTTTAATTATGTCTGTCAACGTAATTGTTTATTATTTCTTTTATACTGCATGTGGTTTTCTCTCCAACCAAATAGTGCACTGTAAATTGCTCCACTTTCTGTCATTCACTGAAGATCTAAAGAAAGAAGCAGAAGGCCCCTCTAGATAATAATCCCTTAAAACAGGCTGCTTTAAAAACTTCACTGTCACGTCTGTGTCTTCTTAGTTTTGGCGTCTCTGTCAGCTGGAGCAGTGCTGAATTTCGTTATGCCTTCACATCATGAAGTTTAGACACACAAAAAAACTGATAAAATGCACGAAAAAGGATTATGAGACAATGAAAATGTAAATGACAGAAAAATGTCATTGCAGGTAAAAAAAAAAAAAAAAAAACAGATCAAGAGGGCATTTTAAGTTGATGCTTTTGCTACTCTGACTGACCTGTTGGCATTGAGATTGAGTTTTTCCTCTGTTTCTCTCAGGAGCTGCTCAAAATCTGCTTCACTGGAAACCCCTGGAACCAGCAGCTCCACAAAGGCATGGTCTTCTGGAAAATCTCCTGGCCACTCCATGTTACCCCACAGGGGAGAGGAACTAGAGAGAAACAAAGAAAGAGGTGACCTTACTGTGTAAAATTAGAAATGCTATACATGACATGTTCAAGCTCATAAACAAAAATAATGAAAGAGACAGCACTGGTGCCAGGAATAAATCAACAATTACGGGTGACACCAATAACAGATATCTGGAGGGTTGTATTATCCCAGCTGTCTGTCAAGACACTAAACACACATCATGCGCTTTCTCACAAATACACACACACATACGTACACAGTCATGCAGACTGGTAATTTGAAATTTCCTCAAACAAAAAGTCTTATTAGGGGACACAAATCAATTGCATCTGAAACACCTGCAAATAAAGAAGCTTATCATCAACAAAAGCAGTTTTCTTCCCACAGACCCGCTGATCAAAATGCATTGCCTCAGTCTCTCACTATTCCCACCTCCTGACACTACAGTGAGTTAACACCGAAAAAAATAGACCAAATAAATAAACAATGAGGTGAGATGCTCTTCAGTCAAGGCTTTAAATAAACAACTCATCTCCTTACGTCTCTGCCAGAACTGAGGGCCGCCCCCTACCCTGTGGTGCTTAACGCTCATGCTAACAGCCAATCCCACGCTGGTGCTGCGTTGCTGGGTCTCATATCAACATTGTCATCAACCCGAGTCAAGTGGAAGGTAATGGAGAGTGTCTGTGTCAATTTGGCTTTCTCACACTCCTCCGCTTCTCGCCCCTTTTCCTCGTCATCTGCTCTGATTTTAATAATCCCTGTCAAACTCCAAACAGCTCCCCGCACTGCGCCCCGCTTCTCCGCCGCTGCACACACTCTGTGCCACTCTCCCTGACAGGGCAGACAGGAAGCTCAACATTCATTTAGCCTGCACAAAGGGAGGCCTGTCCAGCTGGACAAATATTATTTTCCTCTGCTGACAGCCTCACCAGTTAAGCTTGTCCTTTATTATTTCTGCCTCTCTTCTTCTCTCTTACTGTTTCCCCTCATCATCACGCTCCCTCTGTGCCACTGTTTGAGACGGCAGCCATTGCTGAAAGGAGAGAAGATTTAAAATCCATGGATTAGGAACTCAACATTGTAATTATATGGGCTGAAGCAGACGTGATTTGAAAAGTGCCTGTTCATACCTCGCTTTCAGTGTGTGAAAGACAGACAAAGCAGATGGACAGCAGGTCTGAATGCGAGTACTGTATGTCTGCTGGGTGTCTACCTCCTGGTCTGCCAACACATCATCTGTTATCTCAAGCATGAGTGTATACATGTGAGTGGATGTGTGTGCTGGATTCTCCTAGCAGCACACAGGGCCTCATTAGTACTAGACTTTAAATCATCAGGTCTCCATTGTCTTGTCATTAGCTCTTTACAAAGCAGATGTTGGAGGAGCCCCTGTGTGTTTCACAGTGTTGCAACAGGGACAACTGGGCCAGGCACTGAGATATCCACTCTACATCTATTAGAACAGGAGAAGAAACACAGTCTCACACACACTTATATACACACATCAGTGTCTTCGCTCTCTTGCCGCTGCCTGTCTACCCCAGCTAGGCTAACACACAGGCCCATTTACAGTAATGAGTTTGTCCTGAAATATTTAGCAGCACGTCCCCCAGGCCACCGCTTTAAAGCCACTTAGAGCATGTCAAGTTAAAGTCAACATTATTTTAAAAGGGGTACCTAACAGTCTGCCATAGAGGAAACATAATAAATTAAAAATAGGTGCATATTCTGAGATCACAATACAGCTGAGAACTATCTCACGCATGCCCACAAGGGAGCACGTCTTCACTCTTACTGTGCAAACATGCACTCCTGCTGCACTGTACTGACTGATTTTTTTTCAGTACATTACGTCTTGTCTATTAAGTGATGGACTTTAGCCTTGGCAGATTTGATACAGTGACAATGCAGCTCAATTTAAAATGTCTTTACTCTTGTTGAATTATGCTGGTCACTTTATGTCTATACTCCTAGGAAATATGTGGCAATAATATCTTTCTGAAATATGATGAGTTGGACAGTGCAACAACCTGCCATCCTTACAACAAATGCCTTTGTGATTATCCTACACTGAGGGAATGAATAATATATGACTTTGATACTGATACTGCTTGTCATTGTTGTGTTCTGTGGAATTATCATCCTCATTGAACAGCAACAGAGAACACTGAGCCATGAGTCAATTACGTCTCTTGAAAAACAAGTCAATACTGCAGGGAGATTCATATGGTGTACCTTATTGCATCCCAAATGGCAAGATTTAAACATTTCCTCTCCTAAAAATAGCTACAAGAAAGCATACAAACATAACAACCTTGTAGACTTAAAGTTGCATGGTTGTACTTTATACACATAAAAGAAAAATCTAGGCTCTATAGGCTCAATAGAGCTGCATACCATCATTGTTTGCATTATCTGGTAAACCTCTGGTAAGTGATAAGTATTGCAGTCTCTTATATGACAACAGTGAAACTATCTCTCCAAATACAATCTGAAAATAGAGTTAATTCATGTTTTGTATATCTATATCTAAAGACAATACTTAGACATGCAAGTTTAAAATCTTGGAAAATCATCACATATAAAAAAGCTGGAGCTTGTGAATAAACTGAAACTTTGAAGGACAAGAACTGAACAGAATGTTGAGCTTTTTACTCTTCATTTCTCATTGGCTTCATTTGAATCTCATGTCCAATTAATTGCCTTACATTTCCTAGAAAACAGTTCAGATGTTGAGAGAATATAGAAACAGATCATTAATTCACTTTGTTAGTTTTTTTTCTGGTGTTGACCTAAAGAAAAAAAGACATATTTAAAATTGACAAACAGTATATCATTTTTATTAAACAAAACGCCTCAAAAACTAAATCAACTCATTTGACATCAAAGAGTAAAGTGTAACCATGCAGACTGGGATAATCTCGCCTCACTTTAAGGACAAATACATTGATTCCGTTTTTATAACTTCTCATTTCTACTCTGAAGTTAATATTTAGCTCCCTAATATACCTGTAATCCTTTTCAGACTTAGCTCGTGTTACGTAAATACATACGTAGATAAAACACTGAAGACAAGGTGAGGCAATAGACAGTCTATGTGTGAGACCAAAAACTGAGACCCTGTGAGTGACCTGCTTGTTGAAGTCATCACGTGATCAGACGCGTTCCTAAAATCACAGCAGATGCTCTCTGAACAGTCATGTTGATTTAGCCCACTGCGTATCTTTCACGATTTGTGGTGCTTTATTTTGTAGCAGAAATGTGCACTGAAGACTCTCTGTAACTTTAAGTGATAACGATGCACAATTTATTTGACAGCTGTATCCTACCTTCAACAGTCTCCTTTATACTCGAGTCGCTCCGTTATGTTAAGTGAAAAATTGACTAGCGTCACTTGCTGTAACATTTTCCTGACACCTTAAGAAAGCCATTTAAGCACTTAACAAGAAACCTTTAAATTACGAATGCACACAGCATCAGGTAGATAACTATAACTCGGTGATTCTTGGTAAAATTTCATATCCCGACGCCAGTGAGTGTGTACAGAACGACGATCGGTCGTTTTAGCCAACAGCCGAGCTTTTAAAAAAATCCCCCGTTGTTTCGAGGCTTAATATTGTTATTAAAAGATAAACATCCCCATTAATCGCCTCACGCTTTTTCTGATCTCGCGGGTATTTCCGGTAGTAGATAGCGTCCGTGACAACCACCCGGAAGTAGTGGATGAAAGCTTCCGCTCTTTGGAACGTTCCATTTGACAAACGAGTAAAGGGGGACTTGGCGACAGCGAAAGAAACAAATACGACTTTTTATAAAAATTTTCAATTATTTTATCTTAAACATGATTCTATTATTATTTCTGAACATAAGATCTTGAAAAAAAAGTTCAATCCGTGCTGATACGTTAAAATCATTTTACACTGTGAAAAATCTTCCCTTCACAAAATGGTTAGCCATGAAATGAAAGTGTCAACACTTGGCTGTAGGAGGGTAAACTCAGCAGAGCATCTATTACAACTTTAACCTGTATTGTTATGATGTTATTGAGCAGAGTTACAATCAAATTTTATTTATAGAGTTAAACAAAATATGTATGGATGGCGTGTTTTGACGCTTTAAGAGCTCTGATCACAAATTTTGGACTCCTTGTCAACGCCAAACTTTTGGCGCGACCGTTTGCAGCTGGCAGGATACAGGCATCATTGGTGGTATGACAAAGGTACAGATCATCTGACTTCAGAATGGCTGCCCATTCAGTATTGATGAATTCAAAACAGTTCAAAGAGCATTCTGATAACACCAAAACTATCATTTTGAAGGTTTTAAAAGTATTTTAAATGGCGTATAATTTGTCAAGATGTAGATTTATTGGCCTGCTTGCACCAGAATAACCTGACACTAAAACTTAATGACATAATGCGGTATTTCTGTTGTGTATAAGGTACATATGAAGTCTTTCCAAGTCATGCCCTAAAACGAGAACGCAGGATCGGTGTCAAGTTTTGTTTTATAACTTTTATTTTACAGATTTTACATGGACTTTGTCCCTTCTTTCGTTTGTTATTTTATTAATTGCAAGGATGGCGAGCTGCGCATATACTTTCCAGATCTCTGGCATCAAAGACCGTGACAAGAAGAGAGTTTTGGTCAAGGGAATCCAGCAGCTGGGTGGAAAATACATTGGTGGCTCAGTAAGTTGTCTTCCTTAAAACGTTCTTAGGAAAGAAAAACTCAACATAATTTCAACCAATACCTTACATTACTTTTCCATATATGCCTGCAAAATTATGATTTAGAGAGTTCTTTAAACTACTTGGTAGCCAATACTTCTAGTGATGTGTTAAAGTTAGTCTCACAAGAAAGCTAGAAAACCGTTTCAAGAACACTTGTAATAGTTTGTCTCTAAACATGAAAGGGTCAGCAAATGCATAATTGTAAGTTTAATGACATAAAATGCGAATCTCAAAAGGTGTACTGAAGAGCCTTTTGCTGATTTTCTTCTCAATTTGCAATATTGAGACTTTCAATATTCAAGTTCCTCTACCTGGCATTTCATTACAACTTTAAGTCACTTAACAGTAATTCAGAGGGTATTGCTTTAATGCATTGATTCACTGTAACCTGCAGCATTTCCATTTCTCTTTCTATCTTTAGTTAACTGCACTTTATGCAAGAGTGTGAAAACACCACTGGGTTCACTCTTTGCATGCTTGTTAATCTCTAAGGAACAAATTTGACTATGGCTGACAGAAATTCCCAGAAATGTCTGTCCGTCTGCCTGCCTGCCTGTCTGTCAGTCTGAGAATTTAATAAGTCACTAATCATAAGTAACATAAAGATGGAAAAAAATTAGACATTTATTTTATCCTAACTGTTTAGCCCAACTGGTGTCATGTTTTATTTGTTAGATATAAAAAGCTGTTTTGTTGTCCACAATAATGTGTGTTACATATCAAAAGACTGACACAGTTATTGTGACCTAGGTGTATCAGTGTGCCTGCACCCATCTCATAATCCCTATGGTTTTGTCCAGTGAGAAATTTTTGGCTGCCTGTTCTGCAGGTATGTCATAATGATTACTACATTTATTTTTTTTATGTCATTACCCCAATTATACAAAAATGGCCTGTCCATTGTGGAAAAATTGACATAACAAGATTTCTCTCCACTGTTTTTTTTTTCCTCCAGGAAAGTGGGCTGTGACACCAAACTATGTGATAGATAGTGTCAAGAATGGCTCCTGGTTGGCTGAAAGACCCTATGAAATCTCCATTTCCACGAGAACCTCATCTGCTTTCTATCCTGTCAAACAGTGGAGGGAGAAGATGGCTAGTGGAAGGCTTTCAGGGGCTTTCCAGGGCTGGAGGGTACTCCTCATGGTCCAAGACCCCACTCGCCGGGCAATGTTCACACGGTAAGGGGTAACACAAGAAACTATCAACCATCACAATCATCCATACTTGATTTAAAAAAATGTTGAAATTGTGCTTCTAAATAGTTCATACTCTGATTCCCAGGCTACTAAGAGCAGGCGGAGCCAAAGTTTACCACTGCCCTCCTCCTTCTCATGCTTCTATCACTCATGTTATGGCTAAACCCATCACAGAGGACTCCAAATCCCATGTTGCTCCTTGTTATCCTGTAAGCTACATTGTCCAGCACCTCTTTGGGGTAAGTTACAGTCATTCAAGGGAAAGGTGTGGTTGAAAATGCAAACAATGATAGTTTTTGCATTGGTTGGGTTATTGTTAAGACCGGTGCTTAACTGTCCAGTTGGATAAAGTCACATTAAACCTTAAATTTATTACACATGAGAAATGATAAAAACAATAAATCTTAGATAAGAGGGGGTGAATTTAGGTAATGGTTAATTTTTTCGTAAAATTTAAGCTTTAGATTCCTCTGATAAAATGTTTCACCAAGATCTAAAACTTTTTACCTTTTTTCTCTTTGGTAGAGCAATAACATGGATTTATATGACATAAAGGATTATCAAGTTGAGATAAAGAAGGCTGGCTTTGTGGTTACCGACTTCTCTGAGCTGGAGAAGGAGCTCAGGGATCATTTCACCAAACAGGAAGTATGTGTTTTTGTGAGTTCATTTGTAAAAGCATACAATATGCTCATAAGCATATTTTGTTGTTGTTTTTTTGAGCTGCATAGTTCAATTTGCCATTGTTCTGGGGTCTGTTCACTACAGGGCAGGCCGAGGCTGGGCTTCCTTGAATTTCTGGGTTACCATGACCCATACCGTCCACAATCCCAGGTAGATACATGCACATATCCCACCCACTCCCACACCCCTGATACATCTCTAAAATAACTATGTGTTTCATCAAGAAGATCAGGTCATTCAATTTCCTTTATGTCATACATTTCAATGGAAAGTGGCATTTAGAGCAAGGGCACATCATACTCAGGTCACCACTTTAACCAGCACTGTCAGCTGATCAGAGAGTTTTGATTGGCAGACCTATTAACAATATTCTTCACTGTCCTGTCCACACCTTACCCAAGTGGATCTCCATCAGATTGCTATTATAAGTGCTCATGTATTTCCATTCTGTACTTTCTGAATCCATATGCTATTTGCCAGCAACAGACAGTCAGAAGTGACCCCCTGGAACTTTTGATGCCCATGCACTTCTATTTCCATTACCCTTCTGCCCTCACTTTTTTCCCCCTCTTTTGCCCGTCCATCTCTTTGAGTGCAATGTTTTCCCTCCTCTCCCCATTCCTCTAAGGTTTCATCACTGTGCTTTTCTTCCTCCAGGCTATAGAAACAGACTTCAGCAACGTTGGTAGTATGATAGAGTGTGGGCTCTTCATTGAAGCCTTGGACTCAATCAGGTCGGCTATGTACCCTGGCGTGCTGCCACCAGCGGCTCACCTGGTCTCCCTCATAGACTACGCACAGCAGGTAGGACTAGATCCACCAGCGTGTGACAATTCCCACCTGCTGGTGTATAAGCCTCAGAGTGTTCATCAGAGTATAACAGGCTTCACCACTTTTTTTTCTCTCCAGTTTTGGGCTCTACTTTACTTCCTCAACGTGATCTAAAAAATAAAAAAATATTCAAATAAAGTTTTTTTTTTTTCCCTTATAAAATAGGGAACTGCCACCTCTGTCTTCCTGAGGAGTTTCCAGCAGGTCATGAATAACCTTCTTGTTACCAACCCGCCCTGGCTGGCTCCATGCAAAGTTAAGAGATACTTCACACAGGTGCTGCAGTGTCCTCGGTGTAAGACAGGCACATGGACTTTTCTAGAGACAGCCATCAGGTACACTTCAAATCACATAAGATATTTAGCCAAGTCCCAGTCTAGTCTAGTAACAATAGTAATTTTATACTTTTAGTTGCAACTTAATATAAGAAAACATATCTCTAAATGATTTTTTTTACATCAAAATTAACCACATTTAATGATGAACAAGCACCTTTCACAGTTGTGTTGCCAGATTACAAAATTATTCTCTTGTTTATTTATTCATTCTTCCTTTTTTCTTTCCTGTATGTGTATTCTTACAGTTACTGTCTGTCTCCTGAGGTCACTTGTCACCCGCTCCCTGGACCTGCCCTGCCAACACTGTTACATTTCCATAGTGACCTCATTGCATTTTTCCTCAGGCTCTTCAAAGGAGAACTCCACTCTATCACCACTGGGTAATATAGAAATAGGCACAGATATGGAAAACACTACTAAAATTATGAGGGTGACATAACTTAAATCTAAAATCTAGAATCAACAACAAATATTGTTAATAGATGCCTGCATAGTTTTGCACTTATCTATTTAAATCCAGTCACTTTTATTTGTTGATGACCTTTGTACTTTATTGCCTACTTGTGTGATCAAATTTTTATTTATTGGTATTTTGTACTAAAACTCAGATTACAAAAAAAGTTGGTATACTGATATACAAAACAGAACATTTAAACCCAAATAGTTCAAAGACATCAAATGTTGAAATAAAAAAAAGTATTGTTTATGGAAAAATGTATTCTTTAGTCACTCCTGTTTGTTTCTGTCTCTCAGGGATTTTGTTTTCTCTGAAGGAACTGGACTCTCTCAGTCTTCTTCTTCAGGATCTTTGCTGTATGTAACCTTCTGGACAGTTTGGGAGCGCTCCACGCTGCTGTCTAAAGCTGTGAAACAACTTCTCCAACACTTAGTACAGGCCACACATGAGGTAAGCACTGCAGAACTGAACATTTGTTCTTCTTGTATGATTGTGTTTTACTTGTTCATGCGATCTTACCTGAAAATCAAATGTGCTGATGAGCTTTTACATTGAATATGGTTTTCTTTATCTTCACTGAAGGACCACAGTGCAAGAGATAAGAAGCAGCAGCCACGCTTGCAGCACACCTTGCTCGATCTCCTGTCTGTGCTGGTGGAGTTTTGGTGCCAGCAGCACCTCAAACTGAACCAGAACCTTGTGGAAAAAAGCCTAAAAGATCTTGCAGAGCACTTTGCAGTCATAAGCCAGGGTATGGAATACAAAAAAAAGTTTATTTATATTAATATAAATTGTGGGGGGAAAGAAATTTTTTTTTGCAGTCATATGCAATGCTACATCTTTGGACATTTTAAAAGACAGCCTAAAGCCCAACTCTTCAACAAGAACTATTATTTACCTGGCAACCGTCTCTTTTCACCCCACTTGTAAACCATCCTGGGGTCTCTGGAAAGGGGTTGCATACATAAATTAAAGTTATAATTCATTTCAGGAAAGGTATCTGAAGTATTTTTTTTGTGTTTTAGGTTTGTCTGTGGTGAATCTTGCTGAGCTGGTTAACAGGACTCACTCCACCAGGCTGAAGCTGGTGATGGCTGATGCCATTTTTAGGAATCTTTGCAGCAGAAATGGATTCATGGTTGGAGACGATCCCCTCTCTCTCAAGAAAATGGTGTGTATGTTTTAAGCCCTTGTTCTTCATACAGTTTCCCATTACATACCCGAGGGAAACCTTGTTGCTTTTATCAGCCTTGACTTCATTTTGCCCTTGACGGGGTTTGTCGTGATTTGAGGCACGCACCTCTGACTTGTTTGAGTCACAGCAGTTATTTGCTGCTTGGCTCAGTAAAAGACGAAGACATTGAAAGATATTGTGGAAAATAGCTTCTTTGCAGATTACTGACACGGGGGCAAACTGAAGTCATGGAAAGTGCAGTGCACACTTCAGAGATGCACCATTGTGTGTCAAATAAAGTGGGTATAAAACTATTACTACTGATTTAAAAGTTTCTGATGAATGCTCTGGTTCACTCTTTTTTCACTCTGTTTTGTGTTATGGTTACATCAGCATGAAGTACAGCTGACCCATTATGCTACACTGCAGTAGAATATCTGCACGCAAGATGTGAGATCAGAGTTTAACCTTGTAAGTGTATGGTTTTTTTTTCTGATTTCTGACAGATGATGTTCTACCTGCCTGCTCTGGGCACTTTAGCTCAGAGTCCTACTGATGCTGAAATCAGGACACCCCCCAGTCAAAGCTGCACAACCAAAAGAAGCAGCTGCAGGTCAGTGTTGTGTTTATTGTATATTTTTTTTCAAACAGAACATGAAGAACATCAATTTTCTGGAGTATAAAAATTTGCTTCAAGTCTACTGTTCTCAGCTGCTACTTTTCCTACTCCTATACCTTTGTGCTCAGGGTCAGAAAACACTTTTAAGCCTGCACTAAAACCTTCCTACTTCCACTTTCTTTTTTTCCCCAAAAGGTGCTGTCCTTAAGAGGTCTGACATTTAAAGAGGGTTTGTGTAACAAAGCCCCTGTTGGCGTTAACATCTTATAGAGGCTGTATAATAAAATCTGCCTCTTTCTGTTATCATGTCATCCTACCTGCACCTGTCTTTATGTTATCTTCTTCTGTTGGCTCCTGTGAGTGCCTGCATAACACAACTACCTGACGTGGCCTCAGTTGTACATTTTTGACTCTAGATTGAAGGGTGGACTGCATGTTGCAAAACGAGAAAAAATGTACAGACAGACAAGACTTGTGAGTGAAAAGGAACAAAGGAACACCTGGAGAGAGGGTGTGTGTGTGTGTGTTGAGTTTGAGGGTAGAGGTGAGGAGCAGAGATGCGTGATTGAATAGACTAAGGAGAAAGAAGGAGGGAGGCAAATGGAGGTCAGACAGAGTGTGAGGAGTTGGCATGTGATGGGTCATGCCCAGGTCTGATCCTATCAGTGTGTGTTGGCAGACAGGAGGGGTGCAAGGGGAGGTTAGACCCCCTCCTCCCCAAACACACACGCACACACACAAATCACTGACTCTGATTTGGAGAGGATAGGCAGACTAGGATATCCCATCAGGCCTTTGTGTCTTCCCTCATGACCACCAGCTCTCAGCCTTCACTCCTCCTTCTCCACCTCTCTTGATCTGCCCTTGCATACTAAATCCCTCTTTGATTTCAATCACGCACACACAGTTTACTCCGTACCAGACATCTGCTACTCCACCAGCAGGTAGTTGGCCTGCAGAAGGGCAGGAGTCACCCGGGAGCGGGTTCATGTGCAGGCTACTGGTTCATGCTCTGACCAGATCAACTCTTCCCTCTCACCATCACTGCTCTCTTTCTACTTTCTGCTTCTCCATGCTGTTTAAGGGTTCAGCTTAATTTGACATAGATGTGAGAGAAGCTGAATAAGGCAAGGAGCACAATCTGTGCGGATGAGATAAAGAAATGCCAAAGGGCGTGTAAAATCATTTGACCCTGAAAGAAAGAATAGCAGCAGGATGACAAAGCTGGTGAGAAATTAAAGACAGAAAGCAGAGGGGAATCTTGTTTCTTTATGTTTCATGGTTGGATTCACCATATTGTGCACAATTTCCGTAATGCAGACACTGTTAATCAATTACTGCCTGCTGAAGTATTTTGTCTGGCACACTCATCAAGTTGTCTTGAAGCACATTCAATACATTGTCTAGCTTGTCGATGCCGCTATGACTCAGCTTTTAATATGTTATGTAAAAATCAGTGTAGTTAATTATTTCAGCAGTAACTGTTGTCAGCACTTCAAAAAAAGCTGTTTGTCTGTTTTGTCGCACTATATAGACGCAGCTGTACGTCTCGCATATATATATATATATATATGTGTGTGTGTGTGTGTGTGTGTGTGTGTGTGTGTGTGTGTGTGTGTGTGTGTGTGTGTGTGTGTGTGTGTATATGTGGGTCGTGGGGCAGCAATGTCATCAGCGACCAGAGAGACCAGAAGCCCCTGTCCCCGGTCACTTCCACCAGCTCCTCTGGGAGAATACCATGGTGTTCCCCGGCCAGCAGAGAGATATAATCTCTCCATCATGTCCTGGGTCTACCCCGGGGTCTCTTTCCAGTTGGACATGCCCGAAATACCTCCCCAGGGAGGCGTCCAGGAGGCATCGTCACTAGATGCCCGAACTACTTTATCCAACTCCTCTCGATGCGAAAGAGCAGCGGCTCTACTCTGAGCCTCTCCCGGATGTCTGTGCTGTGATCTCCAAGGCTGAGCCCAGACACCCTGCGGAGGAAGCTCATTTCGGCCGCTTGTATTCACAATCTTGTCCTTTCGGTCACGACCCACAGCTCATGACCATAGATGAGGGTTGGATCGTAGATTGACCGGTAAATTGAGAGCCTTGCCTTCTGACTCAACTCTCTCTTCACTACAACGGACCAGTATAGCATCCGCATCACTACTGACATCGCATCGGTGACCTCTTGCATGGCTGTTCTTAGATGGCGTCCGGCACAAAGGCAGACAAATTTGTGTGCCTCTACTTTATCTCTCATACAGCCTGAAATAAATATATACGTAATTTCCTCATTTTACCACATTTTTGCCATGGTAATTAAAGCGTCTCAATCTGTCTTGTAGTTACTATAATTTCTGTTATGATGCACGCAATAGTGCAGTTTAATAATACAAATCAGTTATATTCTGTTATCTGTAGTATAACTATTTTTTCCATTTAATGAATTCATTAAAAATCCTTACAAAAATGAACGCTTTAAATTTTGGCCGTGGAATGACTTGTTCTCTAATTGTCAGTGTCAGCATTGACTGGTGAAAAAGTATTGATGCCTTGTACAGAAGTGTTACGATTAGCCTTTTATATCCACTGTATGAACATATATAAAATGTTTAGGAGTCTCAGTTTGATCAGACTTAAAGAGTATTGGCTTTAATTTGTTTCACCTCTTTTTCATCTGGCCTTCCAAGCTGCCAGTACAACTCAAAGACTAAATCCTGTGAAATCTTTTGGTCATGCAGCCAGCGCTGTTCATAAAGGCAGGGAGCAGCCAAATGACCTCTTTATCTTTCATTTCTGGCTGCTCAGAAAGCATCAGGCTGTTTTACTGTGATGTAAAGCTGCTGTAGTCATACATGAGAGACTGCCAGTGTTCCTTTGCACAAACAGCCAGGCTGGCAGCAGGGCACACATCCAGGCCATACCAAGCTGACAGGCCGGCTGATTGACCGACTGTTTAGATGAACGTTTGACTTGCCGGCTGGCTGCATGGCAGTATGTTCTGTTAGCAGAAGGGAAGCTGTAATTAAATTGAGGTTTCCTCCCTTCTGGTTTAATCAAGCGCTATGCATTGCTTATCTTTTCAAACCATTTGACTATGTTTTTACTTTGGCTCCATCTCTTCTTACCAGAGCAGTTCATAGTCAGTGTCAGCTGGATTTAAACATACTTTGAGAGGTTTTGAAATGTTTAATAAACAAAAAAATCCTGTAAAATTAATTCTGATGCCTCAAAGTGGCCTAAACACACAGCCAAGATTTTAAGTGAATGTTTCTTTCACTTGTGAAAGGGAGGTGAAAAAAGACCTTTTTCTCAAGAATGCATTTGACTCTCATACACAACAGGGTGAACAGAGAGAAGATGTAATGCCCTGTCCTAAGGAGGCACCAAAAATGCCAAAAAAGGAAATTTCTAACAGTTGTTTCAGGATAAGATTCCCACCAGATCAACTATAAGGGAAATAAATGTGACTCTTTTGGTGGAATTGAAGCATGTGCAAAATGTCATGCATAGCTTTCTTTTGCTGTCGCACTGAAGATAGACTTCCTTATTAGTTCTATTATTGCGAACAAGTTACTTAAGAGTTGGCCTCCAAGTATGCACTTTGCCACAGGCCCAGAGTTGATCTCTGGGATGCTGACAGCATGCTAGCTTCCTAAAGAAGACAGGAATTTAGAGACCACAGTTTGTACAAGCCAAGTACTGTCAACCTCCACTGGACAGGGGACACCCGGGTGAAGTGGCATGCCCTTATCCAAGACACTCGAAAACACACACACACACACACACACACACACACACACACACACACACACACACACACACACACACACACACTCATATGTACACACAGAGCTCGTCTCATCTCTTTGCAGCCTTGTCCCTGCTAATAACAAGCAACGTGACAGGACGTGTGTTTCCTCCTCACTGCTGGGAGCTCCTTCCTGGCTTCTGAACAAGCCAATTACCAGGGAACAAGCCTCTTCCCTGTTATACGGATAGCACTCCGCTTCCATGTGGCACACGCGCACATGCATTCACATATACACTGAAGACACCTGTCAGGCTCCATACAGGGAGATCTCCCGTACCCACTCACAGGACTAGTGACAGCCCACAGCTATTAGCACGCCACTACTTTGAAGAGGCTTCACTTTCTTTTACTAGTTATTCCTCCTAATGTGCTTGCTCACATCGAATTCTCAGTCTGTGCGTTTGAGGTGTTAAGTGGGAGGAAAAGTGCTTTGGAGACAGGAATGCAGGGCTGGGTGTGTGAAGTGTGTGTGTGGCAGACACAGCAGGAGTTTGACAGATATTGTCAGATTTTGTATGGAATGATACACGGCCTCGAGGGATTCATTTGCTAATGGCACTTTTTACAGTGCAGTGATGCCCGTTTCGCTCTCTGTAGCACCAGGTCTCCTCCCTCACTGCAGAATGGTCAGTCTTACACAACTGTCTGAACTGAATGAGAGATAATCTCTTATTCAATTAGGTCTAAAACATGTATGTTATCTTAATGTTTCTCTTCACACAGCACTGAGAGCTCTTTGGTGAAGGAAACAAACCTGGAAAAAGAGAACATCCCAAGAGGTTTAAACAGAGTCAACGCAGCAGGTAAGAGACACACTTTAAAACCCACATGCCTACAAGTATAGCTGCACATTTGCAAGGAGTGGACTTTTAATGGACTGATGAACTGCACTAGGTCATCAGTAAAAAGGTACATGATAGCTCTGTCATCACTTTCAGTTTAATGAAGAGCACATAATGTATGGAGAGGGTGATTGATCTGCATCAGACCGTGCTTCCATCTTGTCAGCCATGAGGCCAACTCAGCTGCATAATGCACTCTGACGTGTATGTTCTGGACTGCATCACCACCTCTGTATCACGCCTCTTTTTCTGCTACTTCTATCTGCAACGGCATACGTCTTATTCACCTTTCAAAAAGATCAATGATCAAGTGGTGCGTAGAGAAATAATGGTTTCCTCACACAAAACAGTACCACATATTAGTACGCATAGCATGCCTCAGATCTCCGTTTTAAGGATATTAAATGCAGCAATTAAGGCCGTGCTGCAGATATACAGCGGCTGCACTGGTGGAACTTCCTGCAATTAGAGGCATGGCACTCTGTGTGAACTCTCGAAGGTGTCAGAGCTCATATCTCCCCCCTCCACCTGATCAGAAAGGCCCTGTGCTGGTGCGAAGGAGGGGTGGAGGGTAAAGGAGAGGGAGAATGGGGGGCGAAGGGGAGCCAGGGAGGGAGGGCTGAGGCAGAAGACTCAAGGCTGTTGGCATGTGTTGTTTTTCCACTACGTGATCTCTATACCGATGCGGTCGGCATTAATTTTTGATGAACCATCGGCACAGCATCCTCCCCTCTCGCCCTCTCATCCCATTGCTCCTCACCCTCTTCTTTCTCCCTCTCTCTCTCCTCCCTCCTCTCTCTTTCTCTTACAGGCTTTTTCACCACCATATGTAAGCTCTCTTTCTTATATGCTGCACTTTTTTTTTGCTTTGGAGCATCTGTCTCGCCTCCTGGAACCTCTATCTTTGTCAAAGTAGCTGAGAGGGGTTGAGGGATTTGGGATGAACTTTTCTTTTCTGGCTTTGTATTTGCTTCTTGAAACTGTGCAAAGATTTCAATCTAAATCAGCTGAATCAGCTGAATCTGCTGTATGTAGAATCTCAAGATGTTCAAGCAGTATTATTTAAAGGCTGTTTTCATTCTTGAGGATGTGAAGCCTCTCAATGCAGCTTCATTCACAAGTAAAGTTTGAATATAACAACAACAACAACAAGATCCACTACTGACTGTTCTTGGAGTTTGACTTTTGCTAGATGTGCAGCAGCAGAACAGGCTGTCATGCAGCAACATTTAGTCTTGTCTTTTCTCTGTTTGACTGATCTAACCAAGTATTTATATAATTCAAGTAGATCTAATCTGATAAATTGCTCTTGATGTCCAAACCTGATGTTGGGATGAAATCCAAACTTTTGGGTCGTTTAACATCATCAGTGATGTCATATTCAAACATTGGGGCAATGTCATGACTTAATGTTGGGTATATGCCAAAAGTTTAAAAACATTATCATTAAAACCTGGCTTTGGGGTTTCTTCTAAAACCTGACATTCAGGTGACATCATAACCGTATTGGGGTGATGTCTTCGCCTAGGCGGATATATGGTGTAAACCAAAACTACGAACGTATTGTCTTATGAAGAACAGTTATGACACAGAGTCTTATGTGAAGTATCATCTCACCAGAAGACAGAGATCATTATGTGTACAGCTGTGCTCAGGAACTTTACCCCTAGCCATAGAGACTGGTAGGTGTAATGCCATTTGTGAAGAAGAGTGTGTTTGTTGTGTAATGTTGGTGAAACTGAGAATGAGATTCGTTTCATGTTTTACTGTCCACTTTATGATGACTTAAGAGATTTACTTTTTTAGGAAAATGTCTTCGATTAATGCTGACTTTTTCTGGTTTGATGACTAAGAAAAACTTGAGTTCTGCTTCAGAAACTGATTTTTTGCTATTGCAGATTTTATTTGCAAAGCTTGGGAGAAAAGGCAGGGTGCATTGTTTACTAGTGAACTGAGAAAAGATGCTAAGCTGTAGCTGTTATGAATTTTATTTATTTATTTATCCTCTACTGCACAGACTGGCTGCACAATGGTGGCTCCTGTGACTGAGGTTTTTTGGCTTCAAAACCGTACACTGGTAAAAGGCGGAGCCACACTGTCCATTCTATATACAGTCTATGGTTAATACTGATGAGCACTCTACATATCTTCCCCAAGATCTGTGTATGAGTGTGAGCGCTTGACTGGATGAATGCATGTTGTGTTAAAGTCCTTTTGAGTGGTCAGAAGACTAAAAAAGAGCTCTACAAGTATAGTTCATTTACCATTTACTGTCTCCTATATTAATGCTCAAGAAGTCTCCTGGGGAAGACTTAAAGCGGCAGTAATTTTAATTAGGGGGAATTGATGTGTTGCCATTGCTTTTTGAGCCAGCGACAGCAGAAGTCTTTGTGTAGTTTAGAATATGTCCATCAAATGGCACAGAATACCTTTCTAACACATTCCTCACAAACAGCGTTGTTACTCCCTGCTGCTTTCTGGTCCCAGGATCGTTGGGCCAAGCGACACTTTACAGGAGTGAAGTGAGCAGACTGAGGGATATAAAGAGCAACACATACATTTAACTTTTCTATTAAAGTGTGAAACAGGGGATTTATAGAAAAGGACAGGCGGATTTATCCTTTCCGTGCTTGTAAATGCTGAGCATGCAATTACCCCTGTAATAGAGGCGTTGTGTCCAAATTGGAGCCATTAAAGTGATTTAACAGTGCATGGATTGGCCCTGGCATTTGCGAGGATGTGTACACATGGGGTGTAGTGGAATGGGTGTTTAATCACACCGTTTTAGAGCCCAGTTATAGCAGAGGGGTCTGTGTAGAATAGTGACATGCCACATTGTACACCTTTCTTATCAGGGTTTAAACTTTGGGCCTGACTCCACCCTCAGCTTCGGTCTTTGTTTTTTGTTTGGATTGAAATGTTTGCTGGATCCACTGATTGACTTCATAGTTGTTAATAGTGCTACCACCAACAGTACATCTGCTCCATGATGTTAGGTTTTCAAAAAAAAAAAGTGTGCACTGTTGAACATTATTTGTTTATTTTCTTATGAGATGTTATGCCTTTATCTAACTGGAAAGCTAAAGAGCAACAGGAAGGAGGCCAGGTGGAGAGAGTGGAGGGTGACATGCAGCAGAGGTCTGCTTCATGTGAAGTGGTACCCTACCAGAGGGCAAAAAGGTGAACAGACTGTGGCTGGGATGGGTGCAATCTTTTATGATTGACTGTAAGCGATGTCCTCAAAGAATTGGAGAGGGGTAGTAGTGATCCTTGTGGCAGCCATCACCACTTTCTGCAGCACCTTAAGGCCTGAGGCATTACAGTTCTCATAACAGATGGAGATGCTCTTTACAGTGGTCGAGTAAGGGTGAGAGAGGGAAGATGGGCTCACCTCAGCCAGAGTAGAGCTGGTGGGCTTTCAAGGTCACTGAGGGGATGTGCTAGGACCATGTTGGGTCGTTGGTGATGTTCACCCAGGAACTTGGTGTTGTGGACGACTTCCAAAGTAAAGTCATCTTTTTATGAACTGAACTGCTCAGTTTTTATCTCATGAACAGGAGGTTCACTCCTGGGAAGTTCTTTTATGTAATAAACGTATTTACAGTGTTTTTTACATGTTTTCCATCTGTCCTTATTCCTTTCTCTTTAGGCTTCTAGGACAATTCCATGCAAATGTTTTTCACATATCATGCAAATTAGATGATGTCATTAAGCAACTTTTGGGACAGCCAATAGTAACTTCTCTTACTGAGAAGTTGGCAACACTGCTACCACAGCACTCTCTGTGCATTCAGCATGGCCAGGTCAGGCCAGTTCACACAATAGTTTGGCAGCAGCAGTGCATGAGAGACCAGCTGTGGTTTTGAACATTTACTTTGTTTTATGAACAGATCATAAACACAGAGGTTAACAGGAGATAACAGCAGACAGGGGTTCATTAATTTTGGGAACTGGCTTGAGGGACAGGGAGCAAAGCATAGCTGGCGTTACTGAAAAATAAAACTTGTAGTGTAAAAGATGAATGTGAACTAGTTCATTTTTTGGATCATGAACTAAGTTAAAGATTTTCAAAAATGTTGATGAACTAGTTCATTTGAATTGGAGTGAACTGAACTTTGAGGTAGCTCACTTTTTGTGTGAGCTGGGAAAACACTGCT
The DNA here is from genome assembly GCA_030710495.1 of Labroides dimidiatus. Classification (NCBI taxonomy): domain Eukaryota; kingdom Metazoa; phylum Chordata; class Actinopteri; order Labriformes; family Labridae; genus Labroides; species Labroides dimidiatus. The sequence goes on along the minus strand of CM061153.1, from coordinate 20,699,576 downwards.
TATTACTTTATACACATTGAAACTTGTACTGCTTACTCAGTGATTGCTAACATATTCTTCAACTTACACAAAGTGCCCAGGTGAAATAATGCTCACACTATGTATATTGTGTGTGTGATGGTCTAATATTCTCACTCCAACTATCAGATAATCTGGGGAGTTTACATTTCAGATCACATTGTATGTTTGTAGCGTATATTTGTTTCTAAGGTTCCCATTAGCTGAACCAGGAAGTGAACAAAATTCAAACCTCTGAACTTCCTGCTCTGCATCACATCAAGGGAAACCATAAATGATCCTCTGTTTGATAGAGCATTTTTCCATTTTCCTGTTTCCTACCCCCCTTCCTCTTCTTCACTGCCGCTGGATGGCATTTAATGCATCTTCTGCACCCTCAAAGACACCTCCTGGAAGAAAGGAATCTTCAGTATGAAAAGGGCTCAGCATTTTCAATATTTTTTATTCTTACTGATAGGCTTTGAAATGCAGGAAACCCTTTTACCCTCTCCTCCACTGCTTTTTCATTCTTACCCCTGTGTTTTCTGCCTCCCCTCTTCTCCTCCACCTCCTTTTTGCCCCAGTCCGTGCTCTGAGAGCACTGAAGTGGAGCCCCTGTACAGGCGTGGCGTCCTGGGGAGAGCTAGTAAAGCATTTATTACGGGCTTTGCAGTTCTGTATTATACTGGCAAGCACAGAGCCACTCATGCTTGGCCTTTAACTTCCCTCTGAAGTTCAGCCATACATGAAAAGGGGGGTTCTGGGCCGCTAATGTATTCCTGGTTTAATATTGTATCAGAAAAAGTGTGGGATGGGGTAAAGATGTGGGAAAAAAAGGAAAGAGAGGGGAAAAATTGTGTTTAAAAATGTAAATGGAATCCTTGAGAGGGTTTTTCCATGCCTGTTCACTGGTAGTTTGCTGATTAAATATCACGTGGCGACAGTGGCAATGCCCAGCGGAGCTTTTGAACCCTGGATCTGTGAAGAATCCTTTTGGAGGCTTTGTGCGTGGGCTGTCTACCATAACTTCCTCTCAAGTAACAATACAGGGACGAGCGGACAGGAAGCGAGACCGCTTTCTCACCGCTACATCCATTCACTCGCCGACTGCCCGATATTAACTTTGTCTGGCTCACAGTGTAAGTGGAAAATCTCTGGGTCTATAAAAGAGGCAAAGAGCGAGGCGAATTAGTCCAACTCTCCATATTTAATTTTTTTGCTCCCTTGAAAGGTCTCCCCCCGTTTTTCATCACTCCTCTTAAATCGCATCCTCATTGGCGGGTCGTACTTTTTTAGGTCAGGGTTTTTTTTTCGGTGTTAGGGGACATTTCTGTGATATTTCATTGGTGTGTTCAGCATATGGAGGGGGACAATGGGCAGGACATCGGGCACACCCTAATTTGGGATTTCTCTCTTCTCTTCCGCCTCTCCTCTCTGTTGGGTGTGTTTGTCCGTTGTGTGTGTCCTGGTCGAAGGAGAGACCCTCCTCCACAGAGCTTGCAAGAGGAACCAAGTGGAAACAGTGCTTCAGATCCTGGCGCTTCCTGGCACGGACGTCAACGTTAAAGGTAGGACTTTCTCGCTTTTCCTTTTTTTCTGCAACCTCACTTCTGTCTTACTGTTTGCTCTCTGTTTCAAAGAGGGATTAACATCGGAGGAAAAAAATAAGAGAGACGAAATAGGAGTGTGTGTGCGTCATCATTGAGGTTAACCTTTAGCTAAAATGTAAAGGGTGTGTCTAAAAAAAGTGGGGAGGTTTGGAGGTGCAGATTTATGGCTTTATTGTGACTTTGCTAAGTGTACTCATGCCTTTTGATATTTCAGAGCGACTTTCTTTTGTTCCTTTAGGTCAAATATAATGAGCCACCGAGCTTTAATGGAAATGTGTTGCCGTTTCGAAAGGTTTCTCCGATTTCGTAATCGTCCTTTAATAACCGCTTAAATTAACTTGCGTCTTGGTAGGGAACTGATGCAAAGGTGATGTCCGAAATGTGATGAGCCAGAATTTCAGCAAAATTTGCAGATTTACCGCTGTCACCTATCAGTTGTCTTTCGCACCCAGGCCCGGGTTAACAGAGGCAGAACGCTTCTTTTGGGACTTCTTTCTTTCAGATAAAACAAAGCTATCAAAAAAAACTGTTCTCGTAATGATCCATGTTTTTATATTTGTTTCGTTCATATGGCTTTAATGCTGAGAAGACCTTTTAGAAATGATGGCTGGCAAAGTGTCTTAAAAATGCAGATTCTGTAACATGAACATGGACAGACGCCACTGACATATCGTAATGCCACATGTAATGTCACTGTAAACCGTCTAATAGCATCAAATCATCACTAATACAGACTTAGCTTGCTTAGCTCAGTCACAGTTAGGTCCTTCTGTCTGAGGGGAATGGTGAGGACAAATTCATGCAAAGTATAAATCTGTGATTAACAACTGCTTAAGTTTCATTATCAGAATTAGCAGTTTTAGCTTATAATCGAAATAAAGCGTTTTGTCATTTTGCTCTTTAACACATCACGCTTCCCACAGTTAGCCACTGCTAGCTTATTTGTAAGCGGAGGAGTTAGCTTTTATAAGTCACCAACATCTTATCCTCAACAGATTCAAATTGCAAGCTAATGGTATTACAAGTCTCTTAAAATCTTCTATCAGATATGACATTGCATTTGCTCATTATCATATTTTAAAAAATGAACATGGCACTGCAAAAACAAAAAAACAGTTTAACAATGTTTTCAAAATGTTTGATACTAATGTAAATTTACTAAAGACTTTTTGTATTAAAGCTTTGTTTGTGGTGTTGCTTTTGTTTTGCTTTGTTTGTTCACCACCAAGATTACGCAGGATGGACACCTTTGCACGAAGCATGCAACCACGGCAGCACGGCCTGTGTGGAGGCTTTGCTGCGTCACCGCCCCGCCCCTTTGCTCCATAGCCAGGTGGGTGGAGTCAGTCCGTTGCTCGACGCCCTGCAGAACCAGCACATGGACATCGCGAGACTGCTACTAGAACACGCAGGTGCGATTATTTTACCAATGCACTCAGGGACAATGTGGCGGATGGTATAAACTAACATAAAGCACCATGAAAAGTACTGGATTGACCGTATACTTTTAAAAATAAAACTGAGCTGAATTTATTTCATCTTATTTGTATAGTTAAAAGAAAAAAAATCCTGATTCATGAGAAGAATGAACACATTTGTGTTTCTCAGTAAGGTTAGACAAAACTCTACATTGGTGGAAAGAGAAAAGATGTTGCCATGTGCTCATGTAGGTATTGTGGTAGAGTTCAGGTGAAGTTTCACATTTGTTTAAACAATCAACAGAAATTAAGAGTTTTAATTTTTGGTATACTTTCAACTTGGTTCTTTACTGATTATCTCATAGCACTTAAAAAGTACCTCCAACTGATGTTGGATTTTGAATCTTTAATTTTTCAGTAGCATCACTCATGCGGGTTCAGTTAAAATTGCTACTTCTATCAATGCTACATGTTTATTTGTCCTAATTAGATTGGATGTTCGCAGCTGATTTCAGATGCGTTTCTGTAATCCATCTCCCTTGAAACAATTCATTAAACCAAATGGCTGCTGCCACATTGATAGAATCATATAATGTTAAAATAAAACACCTTTAACTTGTCTGGCCGGTTGGCTGCCAGGAAAGCTAATCTGTAGAATTAGCTATTTAGCTAATGATTTACCACAGCGGTGGGCTGCATGTCACTGCTGCTGCAGCCAAGACAAGCTTTCAATTTAATGATGCTGAGCTTACTCACAGATTGAATGCTGCTTTTGACCTTATTAGCAAGGCCAGTTTTTATTTTAACCAGCCCCCTGACAGAGTGAGGGACCTGTTGATTTGGGACATTAATGGGCCAGTACACCAACTTCACACACCCAGTGTCTTTCAGAATTACATTCTTTCTTTCTCTACAAGCTGTGGAGGAGCTGGAAATGCTGAAAATTTACGCTGGTGGCATTAAATTGAGGATCTGATGCCATGTGCATTATGGGAAATGTAGGATCTATGGTTTTCAGGAGTTTAAGCCATACATAAGACTAAGATCAAACTTTTTTTCTGAACACACCATATGTGTTTACCAACAGTTGTGTTCATCTCTATTGACGTTACCTTCTGTGTCTTAAGTCTTACACATACAGAGCACCAGACACTACAAGAATTAGTACTGAGGCCCCAGAAGCACAGCTAATGATATCATCTTTACCCTCTCCTTTGCCCCTGATGCTCGCCTGCGTAACATTCATATGATCCTGCTCTACAACTTCTGTCCAAATGCATTACAGCATCACTTCCTAAGATGTCTATTAATGTCTTTTTGACAAGATGAGAGGAGTCAGGAACCACCGCTTGTGAAATTCACAGTTTTTTTTTTTCTTCTTCCTTTTTGTAGAAATGTGTCACAACACGGCTGGTTTGTGTGTCTGCATGTTTGCATGCCACATACAGTCTGAGCTCAGGAGAGTTGAAGTGAGCGTGACGGGTGTCAGAGCTCGGGAGAGGGTGGCGTCAATGGGTGTGTGTGGCAGCAGGTGGTAGAGAGAGAGAGTGTGTGTGTGTGTGTGTGGGGGGGGGGGGGGGTAGTGGATGGGGGAGTTTGCCTGCATCGAACAAGTCTCTCATGTAACATACCTCTGCCTCCGCTAACTCATCGGTTTGACTAATTATAGTTAATTTGATTCGACTTTTCCCATTAACACATGTACATATTCTGTCCTCAAAAAATAAATTAGACTGGGATTGTTTGGTCCCGGAGAGGAAACAAGAGAGCACTCCCTTTTTTTTCTCTCTCTCTTCCTTCCTCTGAAACAGGAGGGAGAGCAAATTAAAAGAGGTCAGAAGAAGAAGTAGCGATCTCTATCTGAAAAATTAGAAGAGAAATTGTGTGTGTGTGGGTATGTGTGTGTGTAGCAGACGTCTGGCCTGCTGTCTAGGCCAGGTCTCCTCACAGGGGCCTCTCAGAACAACAGGAATACGAACACTCTGCTTTTTAAACACCTGCAGGCTTCTACATTACACTTCTTTTCTCACTCGCTCTCTCCTGACTGTTTGCGATTTCCTCACACCTTGATGGCGGCTTGTCTAAAGGCTACAGCAGGGAGCTGGTGAGGAGGTGGTCCTCTTGACTCCAGGCTACACTGTCTCTCCCTGCTCTCCATCAGGTTGCCATGGACACCATCAATAGTTCCTGCTCTTTTTTTCTGTCTTTCAGATGTCAAAGTCCAGGCTGTTAAATGTGGAAAGTTTTAGCTTTGGGGCTACATCATGCTTAGTTACCGTAACCGTCTTAGTGTTGTTGTTTGTTCCAGTTTTGACTCTAAACTTAAGCAGGACTTTTGTGCTTGTGGCTGCATTTTCAGCGCCCATACATCAGACTCCTTTTTAAATTTCGTGTGCTGTCCCATGATAGCAAAACAGGCTAGTGGGCCAGATGCTACCCCCCATCTTTTTATTTATTTCATTCCTGCATTTTGTTCTTGCAACACCAAACTATTTTTTTCACTGAAGCATTCACCATGCTGTCCTAGTTGTTTCACACAGCCAGGCTGAACCTTGCTGCCAAGGTTTGTGTAGGCCAGAGAGGGCAACACTGACACTGGCACGCCAACAAAGCCTTTATTTAGGAGTGATCTCACCCCTTTGTAAGCCTGTCTGCTCGAAGGCCTGGGCCCTGTGTGTGTGTGTGTCTGTGTGCATTTTCAAGGGGTGAATTGTGAAAGGGGGAGGAGGGATAGATCCCACCCCCCTTACCCCCTCTACCTCAGTCCCTGAAGGCTTATAGAGCTGGCAAGGAAAGGATGCCATGGCTGAGGGCAAGGCTGACTCCGCTCTCTGCCGCTCCTCCTCCTCCTCCTATCGCCCAAGGCCGCCCCCACATGACCCTGTGTAGAAAAGTGTGTGTGTTCGGCTTGTTTTTGCGTTAAGTGTCCTTGGTTATACATTTTGGTGGAAGCGCATGCACGCACAAGTGTGTTTCTCAATCAGAAATGCTCGGCTGAGTGTTTGCTGGGTTGCAATTAAGAATCTGTTTGCTGACGCTCGCTGTGCCCCTTCCTCAGCTGGTAGGAGATCTTTGCAGGGCAGCCGGTACCCCTGATTGGAATGGAAAATGACCTGGAGCATTTAGCAGTACAGAGCTGGCACACACACACACTCACATACAGAGGATGGAGAGAGAGAGAGAGAGAGAGAGAGGGGTGTGTCTGTAAGAAAAAGAGGGTGGAGAGATAAAGAAAAGAGCCTTTAAGCTGTCACTGCTCGGCCCTGTGAGTGTAATCACTGATGGCGTCCTCTCAATACAGCCCACCGTGTTAGTAAGCACAGCCAGTCCACCTCGGCTTGTAAACACACACACAAGGACTCATTTAGATGCTTGAAGGGTAGGAGTATAGGAGCAGAAAGAATTGGTCAGGTATGTGTTGAAGTGTTTTTGTTGTTTCGCTAATTGTTTGGCCTGAGACAAGTTCAAAAGAGGTCAGACAGGTTGCCACATGACTGCATCTATAATTTCTCCTCTGATTTGTCTGCATCTCTCACACACACACACACACACACATATTCACATACATTCATAAACACAAGCATGGTTAATGCACAGCGTTCCCTGCCATGGTCCCTGCAGATCTTAATGCGAACAAGTGTTTGTGGAGCAGAAAGATGTCATTTGCTCAGTGGCACAGGAAACACACGGTCCCTTCGGACCTGCTGTAGTCAGTCATGGTTTGTCTCTGTCTGTTTGTCTATCTCTGTCATAGATACACACACACAACAAACACACACTCACAGGTAGCGCTGCAGACACACTTGGGCCTCTTCACTGTCAACACGGTAAAGAAAGTTCATTCTGCTCAGCTCTTATTTCCCTGTGGGTCCTGAACTGGCAGAGCGCTCGTACTATTAGAGGTGAGGCTGTGTTTGGAGCCCTCGGCTTCACTCGGGTGTGTTGATGTTTCAGCTTTCTGCAGGCTGTATTTCAAGGACTTCCCTCGCTGGGAATTTTTCACTAGATTCACTAGTCTTCTTTCTCCTCCCTTCCTGCCTGTCTCTCGCTACCCCCCCCAAAAAGGAAAAAAGAAAAAGAAAAAAAACGAAAAAACCTTTCTTTTCTGTGTTTTGGGGTGGCTGCCAGGATTAAGTCTGGAGCTCTATCCAACCGTCTCCCTGGTTATTCCTCATCGTGCTCCAGGAGGAGAAAGAGAGAGAGAGAGACCCCTGTTTCACATAAACCCAGAGAGGATGTTGCCAAAGGTTTCTTGCAGGCTACTTAAGCTCAGAGCTGCCTTTCAAAATGTACAAACACACTCTTATCTTGCTCTTTTTCTCACTTTTTTAAAGCATGAAGGCTACATGGAGCTAATTTTCCTGAAAAAGAAAAGGGCAAAGTCCAAGAACATAAACTATCTTTTTATTTAGCTGTCTTTCTATCAGCTGCTGGACTTTAATTTTGTTTGTTTATGTTTCAGCACTTAGATTTTTTAAGAGTTGAGGATCTGCTCATTTGCCAAGTTTCAAGGTTTAGTTCTTGTTGCCTGTTTGGTTTTTAAAAGAGAAAGCATCTCATCACAGGCCAGAGTTTTGTGCGTGTTGTTGGCCATGGAGATTGTTTTCTGTTCCTCAAGCTCTGAACTGAAATCATTTTATACTCCACCTCAAAAACTGAAGGTCCTCTTCCCTTGAATAAAACCATTCAGCAGTAACTTGGGAGGAAGTGGACTACATTTAAAAAAATGAGGAAGAACAGACTTTATACAGTGAGATAATGAAGATAAAAGTCAGCAGTGGGTGCTGAAAGGTGCTCCAACTGGTAAAGTGGAATAAACGGTGTAAATAAAGAAATGAAAGCGTGTGAGTGTGGGCGGAGTGCTGCACTTTAAAAGAGTTACTATTGTAGCAGTTTATTTATTTGTTTAGTCAAATTTTACAACAAAGGAATGTAAAAACTTGTTTTGGTCTCTTGTATGTTTACCCATATTTCTGTCAAAACAACCATCTTATCCACCCACTCATCCATTATCTTCTCCATTTATCCTGTTCACTTTAACCCAAACTTCTGTTATAATTCTGGCCAAGTACTCTAAGTATCCTGTATGAGAGGAAGAATTGATCTGCTTCAACAAAAAAACAAAAACAAAAGAGAAGAGCACTGAATAAAAAAGTTGATTAATTCAGTTTACAAGAAAAACAACTTTAAATATGTCTTGTAAAAGAGGAATTTTGTGCTTTTTTTTAATCCCCACCAGCAGATCTACATTTGTATGAATCCTAACACCAAATGAATGGATGGCACAGGCTAGCATGCACATTGTGTTTCTTATACTAGCCAAACTGAAGTATGTTAGCATCATTGTTGTGGATGTGTTAGTAAGTTGACAGTGATTAGATTATCGATTATTTTTAAGAGAACTCAACCTAATCCCATCCTTCTTTGATGTAGCTGATATTGCTTGCCTCCAATTTTCCCAAGTTGGCTCAAACAAGTTGTCAATTTTTTTAAATAGGGAGTACACAAGTCCACCGATCTATTTACGTGTATAACTCTATGTTAACCTATTGTTTTTAGAATCACACCATGACTTACCGATACTTTACCAGACCAAATTTAGACCTTTTGAGCTGTAGATTGTGTAGGAATAAAGAGCTCTCTCTTGGCTTAAAGATCTTTCAAGACGAATAGAGATGATGGAGCTTCTTGTGGAGGCTTTTTGTTGTGTGACACCTGGTCAGTGCTGTCATCTGCATAAAACTCATACCAAAACTTTAAACTCCGTATGATGCACTGAGCTAAATAAGAGAAAAACATGAGGATATCAACATCTTAATTAATTTCACAGACGACCCCTTTGATTCAAATCTTGGGCGTATATAGAATATCTGAAATGAGGGGAGCTTTGCAGCCCAAATTCACCATCCTTATGTGTTGAATATCCTCAAGTTTTCTGCATTAATAGATTGAGTTTTTTGTTTCTGTTCAGTATTCTGTGTTTTGTGTGGACATTTCAGTATGCTTCTACCAGATTCATTGCTTAATATTTCAAGTAACTAAATTTAATGCATGCTAATGGCACCAAAAGAAGCTGTTAATTTGCCGACGATTCTGTTCATGACATACTATTAGAGCTAACAACTGAGCAGTGATTAGCCTTTTTCTAATTCAAAAGAGCAGTTGAGTGTTGATTTGAGGCTCCACTCTGATTATTTAAGATGTTTATGGACCTCTGATCAGCATGCACAAAATTAGTCTATCTGATGTTGAGACAGCTGGTGTCTCCTGAAATGTGTGAACCGACTGTCTTCTGTAATCTGTGCACTACCAGGCTGCGTTTGTAACCTGTTTGTCAACCTGGTCACCTCTGTGACAGAGCCTCTTACACAGCACTGCTGATTTCTAACACTGACAAACAAATGACTAGAGATGCTGTAGGTGTTCTGTTGCTGATACCAAATTTTAAAAAGTTATAAAGTCAAAGAAAAAAAAAAAGTAATCCGATTGGTCAATGGAACAAATACAAGGCAACAGAAAGTGACTCTGTAGACACGAAGACACTGCCTGTTTTATTTATTGTTATGGATTCAGTCTCCATAATGACACTGTAGTTTTAAGTCAGATTAGTGAGCTCACAGCAAAAACATTCGTACTTGAGCTCTAATAAGAGATGACAAGTTCTCCACTTCATGCAGAAAAAAGTTTTTAGAGACAGCAAAGAAGCAAAACTGCATACTGTCTGTTTAAAATCAATGCAAGCTAATGGGAATCTACGATCTAAAAATAGAATTAGTTTATTAAGAGATGCACATCATAGTCGCAGGGCAGTTGGTCAAATTTGCAGAAACGTTTCCGAGATGAGCCAAAATTTGCGGGAAGAATGATGCGGAGACTGGTAAAACTGATTGTTTAATTGCTGAGTTGCAACACCTTGGAGGGATTGGTAACGACAACAAACAGTGTGATGCTAACGGAGAGCACAACAACAGTCGGAGCAAGCAATCTAAACTCCTCTAATATCGCCTGTAGCCTCTGTCCAGCATAAACTCCACAGGCTTTCCCATCCATGAGTTAATAGTCTGAATATTAGGGAGGAAAAGGAGAGAACATGTGTGTTCAGACTGTTGCTGAAGCTGAGAGGTATTTTATCACGTTCACATGTCAAGCTGATCGTTCTTTTTCCTGCATCTGATGCCTCTCTGCAGGCTGCCTTTGGTGCTTCACTCAGTAGGCCTTGTTGTTTTTGCTGTGGTTTTTCTAGTTGCTAGCTAGCAGCTCCCTATGGATGTGTGATGCCGTGCCCCTGGCTGCAGTTCACACACTCACCCTGCCTCTCTTATTCAGAGAGCGAGGGAGAGAGAGGATGTTTACCATGCTGTGGAGCTGCCTGCTTCCCAGCTTGTCTGCCTCAGCCCCAGCCTCAGACCAGAGAGAGAGAGAGTGAGAGAGAGAGGAAAAGAGAGAGAGTGAGATAAGGGGAGGGAGCACCGCATCTTTCTTTCCTTCCCTCCCTCCTTCTTTTTACTCCAGTTTTTCCCCTCCTCCCCCTTCTTGCTTTTATATTTCTTGTCTTCGCCTGCCCTCTAAAGGCCAAAGGGCTTTGCGCTTTGTGTATGTGTGTGTTCATGTGTATGTGTGTGTGTCGGTGTGTATAAGTGTGCAGCAGCAGTGTCAGACTGTAGCGGTCTGGTTCGTCAGGCGGTGGCTTGTGTGCATTTCCCCGGCATGTGCTGCAGCTTCAGAGCTGAGGTCTTAGCAGGGTGTTTTCACATTTATGTGCACACACACACACACACACACACACACACATACACACACACAAAGGACTGTGTAATTACCCTGTGCTCTCTTGTAATCCCCCAGGTGTTGTATTTATCTCCACTGCAGCATATCTGACACCCAGTGCCAGTACCTGGATTCACTTCAGTCGTTGTCCCTGCACCAGAATCATTCCCTAGCGCCTGTTCTCATAACTGTGTGTGTGTGTGTGTGTGTGTGTCTGTGTGTGCGTGATGTTACAACAGCACTTGATGCCATTTTCCTGTCCTGTGTTAGAAAATATATAATCTGGCGCTGGCCAGCACCCTTGATGTCTTAAGTAGGGAGGGCAGTTGAGCTGTGTGTTTGGACCTGGTTGTGCGTCATATATCCTGGATGGTCTCAAAGAAGAAACTCATATTCACTGGGAAGGTCATACGATAGCTAACAGAAAGGACAATAAATGTATAATCTCAGGAAAGCAAGAGCCATAAGCTAATGCTTAGCATACATAAAAAAAGAGAAAGTCAAGCAGATAAATATGCAAATGTGACAAACTGCAGGTAAGCTTTCAGGCTGAAGTCTGGAATCAAACGCACACCCGTACAGTCAGTCGCACAAGCTTTCAGACAAGTCGAGCCCAGGGCCAGCTGCAGGGGCCCTCTTCTCCCCACACCAGTGTCATCACTCTGGTTGGAGCCTGTCTGTCAAACTGTGTCTCCTCGATCTGTCTGCTGCAGAAGATTGTGGTTGTTTTTATTTTGATGGCGGTAATGTTTCAGAGTAAGACTCGACTTCTTCTGTTTGCCGCTCTGTTTTTTTAAACAGGGAAAATCATCAGCTGGAAGTCTTGTTTTTAGTGTAAATGCTGTTTTCTCTGGTGAAGCCTTGCATCTGTTACTTATGTTTGCTTGTCTTTGCTGTTATGATGAGCCATAGCTGATTCGTGAGAAAGGATTTATGAGTTTAGCCCAAGACAGTCACAAGTGAAACAGAGTCTTTGGGCAGCTTTGCTGTATTTGCTGCTCTTAAGTTAAAGATCAATTCATTTTAAATTAAAAGACAAATTCAGATTGGTTCATACACTCATAGTGTGTATGTAGCATTTCACCCTTTCCTCTCTATATCCTCTGTAAAACATGAAATGTGAAAACGCCCCTGCTTTGTGCTTGTTTCAATCACTTTTATGAAGTATACTTCATACTTTTTTTCATCAAAAGTGAGAGTGGGAGAAGTAAACCTTGTCCTCCCTCTTTCCTTGAAAACACTCCACATCGTGCTTGGGCCCCCGTCCAAGGCCTACAGGCCCCTCACAGAGCTCAGCCCAAGGCTGGACCTCTCAAAGGAAGACACAGAAAAGGACACATTATGAAGAATCGATCTTCAAAATGTATCCCACTTTCCTTTGAGCTCATTCAGAAGGGACTCAAGTGGATCCATTTTCCAGCAGACACGACATGGCATGGTTTTGTGTGTATGTGAGGCGCTGAGGTAGATGCCTTTAGAAAAAGTGACATTACGGTACACCTGAACCTTTCTGTAGTGACGAGTTTCACACATTAATGCCACTACTGCTGGATGAGCGTAGCAGTGAAGACCGCTTGTTATAGAAACCTGCTGTGAACACCCTCACTCACTCACACTCACTCCTCTGGCTTTCTCTTGTGGCCGCTTTGATCAAATCTGCACTCTTACGTCCTTGACTGCTGCCCCCGATGCCTGACCCCTGCATTTGAAATTTCCCCGCTTATGTAAAAGTTTATGTAGATTAATGCCACAATTTATGCAGATTCCATTTTTGCCACTCAGGCTTGAAGCACTAAAAGGTAGACGAGCGCTGACCTTCGCCGCTTACGGCTACGTGAGCCCTCACCGATTATCTCATAACTGCTGCACACTGAGTTAGTTCTGTGGAAGAGATGAGGAGCAATTTAAGGATTCCTAATGTGCCTTTTTTGACTCTTTTTAACTGCTTCACTTAAAATAGAGCTGTCCTTTTGTCATCATAGCATTTTGGAGGCTCTCTAGCGATGGTTTATGTCACAATACACACACGATTGTCCTTAACAAAAAAAAAAAAACAATGCATCCTGCAACCTCACAAACTCTGTCAAACCAAAAACAACCTCCAGCAGAGATATCAAGCAGCCGTGTGTGTGTCACGCTGAACCTCAGCAGAGCTGTAAACTCGCAAGTGGCAGCAGCATCGCAGAGGTTGAACAGTCAAGTACCATCAAGAGCAGTTTGCCATAGAAATAGGTCTATCTGAAAGCAAACAAAAGGCTCACACTTGACTCGACCCGCTCCGTGTAGGCTAAGTGCGTACAAGCCTGTCTAACTCTGGAAAATGGCTTTCAGTCTGAGCAGACAAAGCAGAGGAGTAGAGAGCATTTCAACGGTAAATGTCACTGTTATAACTTTCCCGGGAAGAAGAAAAGGTGTTCCATTCAGCTGTGACTGTCATGTGGGAAACAGGACTGAAAGGGAAAAGTCAGGGTAATTGTAGAAGTTCTGAATGTATAGATATGTCCATGTATTAATTCTGTGTGCAAGTGATGTGACTCACCTCTGTCTTCACTTCAGGACAAGAAACGGCCTTCATGAGAGTAAAAGCTTACACTGAGTAATTGTAGCCGCAGATTATTTAAGTAACCCACCTTTACTGCTATAAATCCTCCCCACAAACTTTTTTTTTCTAATCATGGAGAAGAACTTTTAGCCATGAAGTGGTGATGCTAGCAATGAGCTAGCTCATCCTAAATGCTAACAGAAAAACAGAACCTCTTCAGGTAGACAAGCCTCATATCATATCACCAGTCACACAGTTGAGACGATGTGTCAGTGAGCTAAGAAGTCTGACTGGTACTGAGCCCCAGCGAGTAAGCAGCCATTCACTTCTTTGTGTGTGTGTGTTGATATTTATATCTGTTGCTGTGCCCTGCTACTGACCTGTGCAGCGTCTATTCTGCATTATTGTGTAATGATGCAGCAACACACTGTGGGCTGGCTGCATGTCAGTGTCATCACTGCTACTGCTGCTAGCATCTGACTCAGTCACCTTTAATCGAGTGATGAAAATCAAACATTCAAAATCTGATCAAATCCTGCCTCCAAATCTACAGGTCGATGTCACCAAATATTTCATCAGCAAATACTCTGAGCCACTTCACCGACACTCAGATCAAGAATATGAGAACGAGAGAAAACTGCTGCTGTAAATCTAGGAGGCAACTTAAAACATTCTTCAATAAAAGAAGAAGAGGACAGGAAAAAAGGGTGGAAGAGGATCAATGTTAGACTATTGTTTTCATAAGGATTTTTAGTCTTGTAGCACTGTGTGTGAAGGCTGTGACGTGTTGTCTCAAGCACTCAGACAGCTGAATACATGATAAACTCCCGTCCTCAAGCTTTTTTTTAGGTCACCCAGAGACCCTCTTGAAAACAGTATTTGTGCAGTTCTGGTGAAGAATTCATGAAAACTTGAGTCTTTAAAACAGAAATATTTGTGGTCAAGTTAGTTGCAGTTTGAAAAGATTCATGCATACTTCACTTAAAGTAGGCTTATGTGATCTGATCTTGTGTACCTCTGCCCCTCCAGGCTCAGTTCTTCTGCAGCACACTGATAAAGACGGACGGACTGCTCTGGATGTGGTCTCCACAGCAAGGCAGAGGGAGGAGCTCCTCCACAGCGCGCAGGTCGGCGACTCCTCCTTGAGACACAGTGAGACCGAGGTCTTGAACCTGCCCCTCCTGGAGGCTGGGTCCTCTCTGCTGGTCCACCTCATTTTCTCCTACCAGCGAGAGAGGGGCCTGCCGGGCCAAGCACAGCTCAGTGACAAACCTCACAGCCTGGGTTACAGGCTGGGCAGAGTCCTGAAGGAACACTCCCTCCAACAAGTGACTTCAGGGTGGAGCGACCAGCGGGCAGTGAGGCTGGCAGAGGATGTAGAGACACTGTTAGAGCTCTGCAGAGGGCGTTACCTGGGGCAGGTGTCTGCAGCAGTGAGAGAGTGCAAAGGAGAGAACACACAGTTCCTTATGGCGTTATTAGAGGAGCTGAAGTCACGGGGAGAGGCACTGCTGGCTGACCTGTGACACAGATGTTGGACAACCTGCTTAAAATTACATGAATGTAAAGCTCTGGGTTTAAACATCAGCCTGGTTTTTATTTTGCAACATTCACAATTTAATCACATTGCTGTAAAATGTCACGAGCAATAATCAAAACAACGTGGCCTTTCTCATAAGTAGGAAAGCATGCGTTTGTGAGTTAACTGTTTATTTTACTTTAAAAATGGTGAGAATATTTATTTTATTACCTTGTTTTGATTTCAGATATTTTATACTAAATGGAAAAACGTCCTTTAAATTGTGTTTTTTGTTATTGTTGAATTTTGAGGAGATTTTCATTTATATTTTTGCACACCAACATTTCTGTAGAATTACCTCAAGTTCTGGCTCTGTTTTTCTACAGCTACAAAACTAAATGTTTGGATATTTTTTTTGTTCCACTTAATTCTTTCATTCATAATAAATGAAGATTTCTGACAGTTTAACTCACTTGCTATGATGTTGAGTAGTTCAGACAGCAGTGAAGGTGAGGGCTGCAGTGAAAAAGTGTCCTCACAGAAGTCCTCCTGTGTCTGAAGTCGTAATGTGGTTTCAGGTCTCAGCCACACAGACGGCAGTGAGGGATGAGCCACTTCCTGAGGCTAAATATGAAAGAGAAGAGGGACTTTGTCTGCCTGTTGAGCCAAGTGGGTGACACCAACAGAAGAGATATGATCCTGAAGTGTGAACCACCAGCTTAATTGGCTACAATTCCCCCAGTGTTTTTTTTTTTTCTTTTTAAGAAAGAGCTGCTGATGCTCTGAAATAATCCACACACTCTGAAGATGATAAAAAATATTTAATCTCATGTTTCTTTTTTTTTCTTTTTTCTTTCAAAATAAGCAACATACATCAGATGCATTTTGTTTCTCGTGTTTTTTTTTTTTCACCCCTCCTGGCTGACGTGTCTCAGCTCTTTATTTATCCCGTCCTGAGATGTCAAAGGTCAGAACTGGGCACATGAAGATGATGTCACAGGCAGGCAACATCGCAGGCGAAAAAAAAAACAAAAACAGACAGATCTTAGAAAATGAGACAGGCATACACCTACGTTACGATATCACCAGACCATCAACAGGCATACTGTAGAAAATACAAACATAAATTAATCATTAGTTAGCTCTGTACAGTACTGTTTAAAAAATAAATAGTCTCATTTCAACTTGGTGCAAATAAAAGTGCTTTTTTTACCTTTACATCTGTCATTCTGATACATTCCTTTATATATATATTTTTTTCTACATCATACAAAATAAAAACACTTTGGTTTGCTTGCAAACAGAGCCAAGACCAAATAATAAATAAATGACATTAAGTAAGAAATGGTATTTGGATGCAATGCCACACAATAGTCACCACAATTTGCTGTAAAATAACTACATACAGTAGTAGACACATACATATCAGGTATTCAAACGGTCCCTTCAGGCATTATAAAAAGACATCCTTCACCAGCTGCAGAGTGTGTTTGTTGAGGAGGCTATAATCAGTCTGCGACGCTGCTCTTTGGGGACAGTCTGTTATTGTCTTTCAAGTGGATTCCTCAAAGCAGCAAAACAAAATCAATGGCCCTCTGGAGTGACAGATCCGAGGCCTGTTGATATTTAAGCATGGAGATGGATGGGAGGGAGGGAGGGTGGAGGCGATGAGAGGCAGACAGGCAGGGTGAAAGGATGACAAAATGGCAGCAGAGAGCTCTGGTTGCGGTGCACAGAGAGTTTAGACGGAAACAAGACAGACAGAGACAGAGGGACGGACCCAACGACAGACAAAGAGGAAAGATGCAGAAGCAGAGGGAAACCATGGAGGCAGGGATCAGGAGGATGAGACGAGACCTCCTCAAATGTAGCCCGAGCTGTGATCTCTCAACAGATGCTCAGCAAGAAGCCCAGGAGACCGTCCCTTCAGACAGGGTCGCAACCCGGCTCACTGACGAATGAAGGAACCGCAGAAAGAGCAAACAGAGAGAGGCATGATGGGAAGAGGGGTCTGAAATAGCTTCACACACATACACACACACACACACACACCCTGATCAGACCCTGACATCTCAGGCCTGAGTCCCTGCAGAGCCTCGTCCTGTCATACAGAGACTCGCTGCTCATCTACACCAGCAAACTCCAGCTTGCACTTCTTCTTCTACACACACAAACAACCATGACTCACACACACACACACACACACACACACACGCACACACCGACTAAATCTACGCATCAGACTACAGCTGGAGGGGAGATACGATTGTAACATACTGGCGCTGAGAAAAGCAACATGTCTTTGATTGCATAAACGTGTATACGCAAACACTCTTACATACACAGTTCACACACACACACACACACGCACCTCTGTCTGTGGAAAGAGAGATCAAAGTTGAGCTGTGGGCACTGGAGGTGGGGCAGATGGAGAGGGCGGCCAGCCTGGGGCACAGCATCACAGAGAGCATGTTTGTGTGTGTGTGTGTGTGTGTTTGCCTAAGAGGGAGAGAATGTGCCTGCTCGAACTGGATGTTACGCTTTCATCTGTAGGTACAGTTTGTGTGTGTGTGTGTGTGAGCGAGAGAGAGAGAGTTTTCTTAAAGAAGTATTCATGTTAGAGGATGGGTATTTTTGAATATGTGTGTGCGCTGAAGGAAGCGCAGAGGGAGACGTGAGGGAAAGAGACCAGTCTTTCAAACAGTATTAGAGACGTGGTTGCCTAAAGGCCTGCCTGCCTGGCGACACTCTGCACGGCCTGGGTGACATCTTTATTAACAGCACGACAGCAGACGGCCTGGTCCGTTGCCCCTCCTGACAGTCAGAGGTGTCTCCCTGACTCACAGTAAGGGGTATGACATGTTTTTAAGGGGGTTAAATGTGGCTGAAGCTAAATTTCTCTTGACACTGACTAGTGATAAGGGTTTGGGCATTTCACCAGCTGTCTAATACTCACAGACTGTCTTCTTTTTTTTCCGTTGGGTGTTTTTAAATGTTATTTTTAAAGGAAGGACTCACTGTGCTTTATACATACACCTCTTGTCCACTGTTCTCATTTTGTTTTTGTGTACTACAAGCCTTCAACGTATTGGTCCAGTTCTTTGGACATGTAGGAAGACATGTCTGCAGGCAAACACCATAATGGCTGATCAGCTGGGCTGGCTGAGTTGAGTGGAAAAAATTAAAAATTACTGCCAGTGAACACAACATCACTCAAACATCCAAGAGAGAACGAAAACAAGAGAAACTTCAGTACAAAAGCTGTTAGAAAAATCAACATATTACCAAAATCATTCACTAATAACTACAATAGGAGTCTATTGCAGAGCAATAATGCTTCAGAATCTAAGTATAAGGCCTGTACTTTGAGAGACGCTCTGAAAACTTCTGCTTAAAACGTTGAGTTTAGACGTGTTTTACTCACTGTTTGACACTTGTGGCAGGCATATAGACAGAGTACTCTGAGCTGTCAGAGTGATGGAGTAAAGAAAAGAGAGAGGCTTACAGCTGAGAAAAAGGTCATCCTATCCGTTCTTTTGAAATCAATGCGAAGCATCATGATGGTAAGAATTATTCAGGAGATTTCTTGTACTTGTCACTTTCATACAAAAATTACACCTCTGGAATTTGTACCGTAACATCATGAGTAATAAAGACAGGAAACAGGTAGATAAGAAAAAAGAGGACAAAATGGAAATATAGCCGAGCCGAGCTGGTCGTTCTCTGCTCCTCAGAGTCCAGTAATAGAGCACGAGAACCAAAAGTGGAGAAGAGAGGAGTTGGTGGGCGGACACAGTCATCTACCCGGGGTTGTTTTTCTTCCTTTTATTTGGACTGGGATTGGGATCCAGTTTCAGCTCTCGGTACTGCACCTGTTAAAACACACAGAAAAACACACACACAGAGGCACACACACACACACACACACACACACCACCCGGTCAGGTGGAAAGAGCAAAGGATGCTTGAATAGCACAGAAACCCTCCAGAGGCTCTCTGAGTCCAGCTGTGTGGAACAGTGGCCTCAGGGAAGGGATTACACTCTGATTACAACACACACGCACACACACACACACACACACACACACACACACACACACACACACACACACACACACACACACACACACACACACACGTCGACACTTACATGCACACACAAACACAATACATGTACACTGTTCAAAGCTCCAAATACACTCACGCTCACACACCAACACACACATACTATATTTATACATGAACACACAGATGTGGGACAGTGGCCTGAGGGAAGGGATCACACAAACAAACAGAGAACAGGGCAAGGCCTCATGGGAAAGCTTGGAGAAACAACACAGTCATCTCAGGCATGGTGGGATGGTGAAGAGAGAAAGGTTGAAGAGATAAACGCAACGTAACCCTTTTAAAACCGAAGCATGTGCAGGCTGTCTGGTGCTAAGCTGCTAGTTACAGATTCTTAAAACCATCCCTGACCACATGTAGCTTAACAGGTGTTTTAACATGTGCCAGGGGGCTATGAATAAGTAAACACTACTAAAAGTTGAATATTTATTTCACAAAAACACAAATATCTATTGTTCAACATTTACTGTTTATTAAAAATCTTTCTTCTGTGCGTGCTCTTTAATGTAGCTGTTAAAGAAAGAGATCATGTCATGTGGAGCCTCTTCTACCTGAACCTGATCTGTCTCACATGGACATCCTGTTTCATTTAATTATTGTATTGTATGTTGTTTTTATCTTGTCTTTTATATTTACCTGCTGTACAGTGACCTTGGGTGTCCTGAAAGGCGCTTTTAAATAAAATGTATTATTATTATAAGGCTTCTGACTATTCGGACTGACACATTTCAATAAACCTAGTACAAAGAAAACACCACCACACTGACAAGGTTGGATTAAAGTGTGTTTCAGTTCAAGGTATCAAACATTACTGTTAGTACAGACTTTATTTAACGACTCCAATAAAAAGGGAGCTTATCTGAAAATATGTAGATGCCCTGCAACCATGGAGCTAAAGGGA
This sequence comes from Labroides dimidiatus, assembly GCA_030710495.1. Lineage (NCBI taxonomy): Eukaryota > Metazoa > Chordata > Actinopteri > Labriformes > Labridae > Labroides > Labroides dimidiatus. The sequence goes on along the minus strand of CM061153.1, from coordinate 20,679,697 downwards.
TATTAAAAATCAAAATTTTACTTTCTATAAACCTTTGAGTTGTTTTTGGCTAACTGTAGAAACTTAAAGGATTATAGTTTAACATTTTGAGAAATATATGTCAATATTTTTTTCTTTTCTTCAGTGTGGGATGAGAAAGGTATATGAGTCACCAAGAAAAGAAGCTTTTTTTCAACTGCTTAGTAGCTGAACAAAAAAAATCATGATAAAGGAATGACAAAATAATATTAAAAACCAGGAAGTTAACAGAACTAAACAGGTTACTGATCAAAACGATGAATCGTAACAGCAAAAAAAACATAAAAATATTTTTTTAGTTACTTCTCTGATAAAAAAAAAAAAAAAACAAGTAAATCTGTATGATTCTGCAGAGTAGTGGTTTTTATTGAACAAACTCAGGCTAATTGTTTCCCCTTGTTTTCTATACTTATGCTGTGCTAAGCTAACCAGCACCATGCTGTATCGATGTATTTAGTAAACACATGAAAGTAATACCATACTTCTCATCCATCACACAGTAAAGAGAAAATAAATGACAGTCACGTACAAAAATTTCTTTAAATGTTTCACTAAATTGTATTTAAAATTTGTCACACTTTTGTATTTTCACTTTAAAGACTCATTGCAGTGGCTCACTCTGCAGAATATGCCCTGTATCAATTCTGAGGGAGTGTAACGTTTCTCTCCCAAAGCATGTTGACTTCCGCTTCATGCGCTGCTTTGCAAAGATGGTGAGCCTAGAAAGAAACGGCTCCTAAGTGATGGACACTCAATACGCAACAGCATCACA